>MU715533.1:0-47962 GCA_026770625.1 Nicotiana glauca
CCTTCAATTCCTTCAACTCAGCTGGTGCCATACGATAAGGAGGAATAGAGATGGGCTGAGTGCCCGACACCAAATTAATACCAAAATCAATATCCCTGTCTAGCGGCATGCCCGTGAGGTCTGATGGAAACACATATGGGAAATCCCTCATCACGGGCACAGAATCAATACTAGGAGTCTCAACTCGAACATCTCTCACAAATGCTAAATACGATAAACATCCCTTCCCAACTATCCGCTAGGCCTTCAAGAAAGAAATCACCCGGCTAGGTACATAATCAGTCGAACCCCGCCACTCAATCCTCGAAATACCCGGAATGGCCAACGTAAGTGTCTTGGCATGACAGTCCAGAATAGTATGGTAAGGAGATAGCCAATACATACCCAGAATCACATCGAAGTCTACCATACCCAACAACAGCAAATCAGCTTGGGCCTCCAGACTCCTAATAGTGACAAGACAAGATCGATATACGTTATCCACAATAATAGTATCACCCACCGGGGTAGATACATGCACTGGCAAAGCAAGACAACCACGGGTCGTACCCAAATGATGGGAAAAATATGAAGAAACATAGGAATATGTAGACCCGGGATCAAACAAAACAGAAGTATCTCTGTGGCACACTAAAATAGTACCTGTGATCATTGCGTCAGATGCAATAGCATCCCTCCTATCTGAAAATGCATAGAACCGAGCCTGACCACCGCTCGATCGATCTACACCCCTAGGGCCACCTCTAGCTGACTGACCCCCACCCCTACCTGACTGGGATGGTGCTCAAGTAGATGGAGTAGAAGAGAATGGTTGATCCCTCTGCTGAGACCGACCACTACGAAGCTGAGGACACTGTCTTCTCATATGGCCAAACTCACCACACTCATAACAACTACCCGGAGCTGAAGAAGGGGTCTGAAGGGAACCCTTCGCCGTAGATAAGCCCTGGGCTGAAGAAGCAGGTGCAGAACTCTGAGCTGGGAGGGCTCTGAGTGAAGACTGGCCCTGCTGATAACGCTGACGGCCACAGCCGGAAGAAGCTCCACTGTGCTCTAGGCGACCTGACTGAGGAGGCCTGAAAGATCGACCTCTACTCTATTGAAAATGGCCCCTAGATGGAGCACCACTGTAGCTACCTGAACCTCGAGGCCTCTTGGACTCCCTCTTCTCTCGCTCTCGGCGACGATCTGTCTCAATCTGGCGAGCCATATCCACTACCTCCTCAAATGAAGTTGCTACCACTCTCTCCCTGGTCATCAGAATATGAATAGAATAGTTGAGGCCATCTATGAACCTCCTGATCCTCTCCCGATCTGTCGGGATCATCCACGTTGCATGTCTGGCCAACTGAGTAAATCTCAACTCATACTGGGTCACTGTCATATCACCCTGGATCAACCACTCAAACTGTCGGCGCAGCTCCTCTCTGCGAGACTGCGGCACATACTTCTCCAAAAAGAGAGTGGAGAACTGCTGCCAAGTAAGGGGTGCTGCTCCTGCAGGCCTACGCCTCTCAAACTCATCCCACCATGTAAATGCTGATCCTGAGAACTGGAAGGTGGTAAAAGACACCCCACTAGACTCTAAGATCCCTGCAGTGCGAAGCATCCTCTGACACTTGTCCAGAAATCCCTGGGCATCCTCGCCCTCAGTACCGCTGAATGTCGGAGGCTGAAGTTTACCAAACCTCTCTAGCCGACACTGCTCGTCGTCTGGTATCATTGGAACAACATACCCTGGGGCTGGTGCGATTGGCGCAATTGGAGTAACCGGTGCAACTAGCTGAGCTGGGGCTGCCTCTGGTGTCTGTACTCCCTGCACAACCTGCTCTGGTATGCGAGCTGCGGGGGTCTGATGACCACCCTCGATCTGAGAAGTAGCTGCGGCAGTAGAGGCTGAAACTGCCTGAGCCAGACCAGTACAGACAGATAAGATCTGAGCTAATGCCTCATGAAGACAGGAATCACGGTAGGCACTGTCGGTGCCTGGGCGGGTGCTGCTGGAGCATCCACAACTGGAGGCTGATCCTGAATAGGGGTAATTGGTGGGTCAACTAGTATTGCCCCTGCTGCTCTACCATGACCACGACCACGAC
The DNA here is from genome assembly GCA_026770625.1 of Nicotiana glauca. Taxonomy (NCBI): domain Eukaryota; kingdom Viridiplantae; phylum Streptophyta; class Magnoliopsida; order Solanales; family Solanaceae; genus Nicotiana; species Nicotiana glauca. The sequence continues at coordinate 2,097 of MU715533.1, forward strand.
CGCGTCCACGACCTCTAGTAGGTGGCAATGGTGGTCGTCTGCCACGTCCGGTAGCACAAGTTCTCGCCATCTATGAGAGAATACGACACATAAGTTTAGTTCTCGGATTGATAAAGCCGCACGACAAGAGTTCAAAAATATGAAGTGCTTCCTAAAGGTTCTGCAGCCTCTCGAGGATAAATACAGACGTCTCCGTACCGATCCACGAGACTCTACTAACCGGCTCAAGACTCATGAGGCCTAGTAAACTAGGCTCTAATATCAACTTGTCACGACCCCAAACCCGGTCGTGATGGCGCCCAACACAACTGCTAGGCAAGCCCGGCCAATTTCACTCTCAACCCGAGCATAAAGCTCAAAACCATTTGTTGAAAGTCATTAACAACATTGAAACAAAAATATAACTGATAGATCGAATAATCTGAAAATCAACAATACTGAACAACCTCCCAAAGACCTGGGGGTCATGAGTCTAGAGCCTCTACCAGAATAACATAAATATACTGTAAAACAACATAGTCTGAAGTGCGCGAAAAAGTCAAATAACAGGAAATAGGGGAGAAGTCGGTTCCTGCAGACGTCAAGCAGCTACCTTGACAACTCCGTATAAAAACTCTGATGAACAACAGTAAGCTCGGCTAACTCCCGGAGTACCTAGATCTGCACACAAGGTGCAGGGAGTAAAGTGAGTACTTCCAACTCAGTGGTAATAGACATGTATAATGTCTGATAGTAAGAAATCCCAAAATATAGCACAGAGTAAAGCTAAGAACAGTACTCCTACACATTTAATAGTGTAATAACAGCTAACAAAAACAGTGTAAACAGACTCCGGAGGGGCTCCTACAACCCAAGCGGAATATCATAGAAACATACAATGCGGCGTGTAGCCCGATCCACTATCAGTCCAGCTATATGCATGCAAGCCACACTGGCATAGTCAACTTACCGTTTTTGTTCCAATTATCAGAAATTATCAACTAGATGTTTGAACCTTAGAATTTTGCTAGTCATTTCAAGACAAATGTTTAGCTCAGGACTGATATCATGAAACATGCTATAAATAGGAGGTTTACCAGCTAATTTATAGCTAACAACACAGTACAACATCACTCGGGCGGACTAAGCCATAGTCCCCAATCACATTCGACCACGCACTCACTATATAGTACGTGTCTCGCCTCAATATAGCGTCACAGTGTGATATACCGGGGTTTCAAACCCTCAGGTCATCATCCACATCTATTACTCACCTCAAACCGGCCACGAGACTAGTGCGTTGTGCCTTTCCCTCTTGAATCAACCTCCAGGGGTGCCAAATTTGATCAAAACCACAAGGAATACATCAAAATAGGCTAATAAAACATAACCCAATCAAAATAACTTGAAAAACACCCAAAAACACGAAGTTGGCAAAACACGAGCCCCGGTCCCACTTCTCGAAAAATTATGAAATTCACATTTTCGGAATCCTCGTCTCACCACGAGTCCGAACATATAAAGTTAATAAAAATCGGAGTCCAATAGCACCTTCAAATTCCAAATTTTCAATACCAAAAACCAAGCCCTAAATTCTCCAATTTCCACCCAATTTTCAGAGATTTAGATGATGATTCTTCAATAAAATCACGTAATTAGCTCATAAAACTTACCCCCAATCGAAACCTAGTTGAAATCCTCTTACTCTCTCGTCCAATAGCTGCAAAATGTGCTCAACAATGGTGGAAAATGATTTTTGCTCGCGGATGTTATGTTATAAAACCCTTCTGTCCGCCCAGACATTTCCTCTATGCGATCGTATCAACTCACCTGCGATCGCATTGAACAACCTTTCCAAGCCTCCAAAATGCCTATGCGATCACAACCCCTACTACGCGATCGAATTGCTTCAGAAACCAACACTACGCGATCGCATAACAATCACCGCGATCGCACTGCACAAATGCCCCCCCTCAGGAACCCAGGTCCATTACAACTACGCGATCGTATAGGACCTCCTACGATAGCAGAGAACAACTTTCACCACCTATGTGATCGCATGCCCTTGACCGCGATCGCACTGAATAATCAACACAGCCTCCCCAAACCTTCTATGCGATCGCAACATCACTCCTGTGATCGCATTGAACAAAGTTTGCAACATTTATGACAGCAAAAACTGATCTCCTTTCAAGCCGAAAACGTTCCGTTTGAACCTCCGAAATCACCCCCCGGGGCCCCCGGGACCACAACCAAAAATATGAACCTACTCCAAAACATCATACAAACTTGTTCCACTCATAAAAACACGACCTTTAACATAAAAAGCATCAAATCACAACGAATTCAAGCCTAAGTTTCAACTATAACTTCCGAAACTAACATTCGATCAAAAACCCAGCCAAACGACGTCCGAATGACCTGAAAACCTGCAGACATATCCAAGATCATCTATCGAAGCTACTGCAACTCTCGGAATTCCATTCCGACTCCCGGATCAAAATCTCACCTATCAACCAGATTTTGCCAAAATTCCAACTTCGCCAATTCAAGCTTATTTCCACACCGGACCTCCAAATTCAATTCCGATCACACTCCTAAATCACAAATCATCCCCCATAGCTAACCGAACCACCAGGAATCACTTCTGAGCCCTCTAACTGACAAGTCAACTTCCGATTGACTTTTCCAAAACAAGTTTCCTTCCAAGAGGCTATGTGCCTTATTTTTGACCAAAACCAATTCAAATACACCCGATCAACTCTAATACTGATATAGAAACATGAATCAACACAATAAGGGGGAAACATGGCGGTTACTCACGTGACAACTGACCGGGTCGTCACAGTCAATTTCGGGATTATTGATGTTTTTCGATTATTTTCGATTAGGTATTGATCCTATAGCATAATGTGACATACTCGTTGTGGCTTTGGTCAGATTCGACGGGCGAGGAAGTCGATTTGAGAGGCAAAGGCATAGCGAGCTAGGATTTTGGCCGGCTTGAGGTTAGTAATAGATGTAAATGCTGTGTTGAGGGTTTGAAACCCCGAATTTGCACATCGTAGTGCTATGTTGAGGTGACTTGCATGCCGGATAACGGGCGTGGGTTAGATCACCATCGGGGATAGTGACTTGGTCCATCCCGCTTAATAAAATTACTACCTAATTGATTGAAGCTTAGTTGATATCCTTTTAAAAATGGATTAATTGTCATAATTTAGCCTTGTGACAATTGATTGAATCCTTCAGGGATTGCTCTTACTGGTTTCTTACCATTTTTACATATAATTGAACTCAGTCCTAGTATTTCACAATGTTTTTGCAACTCAGCCACTTTTTCTCAAACCTAGAACTTAAATTATATTTTTAATGAAGTTTGGGCTGAATATTTATTTATTATTATGCCTGAGGGGCTTATATGATTCTGGACTGAGTATGGGAACAGGCTGCGTGCCGCAGCAGTATTATATTTATATGATATGAGCTAGGGCCTAATGGACGCCACGAGATTGGTTGATATTGTTCTTGGACCGTAAGCGGCCCCTCCCGGAGTCTGCACACCCCCAGTGAGCACCGTCGACGATAAATAAATGGAGCAGGCTGCACACCGTAGCGGGTACTAGAGAGTACTGTACTATTTGTTGCATGTCTTAATTGATTGTCATTTATTTACTTATCTGTTGCAGCATCATTGTTTTCATTAGTTTATTGAGATGATATTATCTAAATGAAACTACTGTAATTATAGCTTACATTGTGCCTATCCAGGATTTCTTACTCTCAGCCCTTATTTATGTTTATTACTCTCTAGGTTGGAAGTACTCACATTACTCCCTGCACCTTGTGTGCATCTATGTGCACCCACTGAGGCTGATTGAGGATTTCTCTGCTGAGCATCATATCTGGGAGCATCAAGGTAGCTGCATGACGTCCGCAGTCCTGATATTCCCATCTAACCTATTTGCTTATTTTTGCATTTCTTCAGAGCAATATGTAGTAGGTTGACACCCATGTATTAGAGGCTCAGACTTGTGACACCTGATTCTTCGGGTTGTGTAATAGTATTTCTACTTGGGTTTTCCGCATGTTCTAAATCTATTTTAGAGTTTTTGTATTATAACTTAGTAATTATTTGTGTTAATTAAATCATGAACTATATAAAAAGGTTTAAGGTTGTTAAATTGGTCGACTTACCTAGCAGTGTGTTGGGCGCCATCACGACCGGGGTTGGGGTCATAATAAAGAATCCTGAGATACGCCCAAATGCGGAGCAAAATAAGAAGACATATAAGAATAAGTGGAGTCTGGATCGAATAGACCCGCTGCATCTTTATGACAAACCAGTATAATATCTATGATGACAGAATTAGAGGCAACAACCTCGGTAGGGGCAGGAAGGGCATAGTATCGGGCCTAGCCTCCCTCTCTAGGGCGACCTCTACCTCCCCGATCTCTATCTCTAGTTGGCTGAGCAGGTGGGGTAGCATCTGGAGCTATAACCATAGCCTGAGAACTCTGCGGGACACGTTGTGGCTGAGAAGTTTGTGGAGGTGCACCCCTCCCAAGTCTGGGCCTATCCCTCACCATGTGGCATGTGTCACCACACTCAAAATTAGCTCTAGGAGGATGTGGTGGTTGTGACTGGCTCGAACCAGGTCTGCTGGACTGACCTCTGAAAGCACCCTCCGTGAACTGTCGTGATGGCACCTAGTCTCTACGACTAGGTAAGACTAACAAATACGGAACATAAACAAAACTTACAGAAGAAATAATCAAAAGCCAAAAATAATCGAATGAAAATAATATTTAAAATGTCGCTTGGCATACACAATACTTAACTTCTCAAAACCAATACATACTCCCAAAACCCGAAAACCCATGAATCACAGGCTAAGAAATACTACATAGCCTAACTCCAGAATGTCTAACAAGAACAGAAAATACAGAAGGGCTAACTACTAAAAAGCAGGAATAAAAAGGGAATCCTCGGTCTGCGGACATGGCAAGATACCTTAAAGTGGCTAGAGCAGTCACCTCGCCTCAAGGGTGATAGGAATGGGTAGAAGTACCTGGATCTGCACATGAAAAACATGTGCAGAGAGGGCATGAGTATACCACATCAGTACTTAGTAAGTGCCAAGCTTAACCTCTATTTAGTAGGGACGAGGAAAGGTCAGGGACCTACTGAGGTTAAATAAAAAGATAAAGTCTGACAGTGAAGAACCGAGCAGTATAAATAAGTACAGTAGTAAATGTAACTCAAGATATAAATGACAACAACAACTATATAAAGGCAACATAAATATAGAAGAAAATACAGCTCAACACCAATATTATCAACCAGGGATCTTCCAGGATACCGTCCTATAGTCCTAATTATACATATTCAATAAGTCCTTCGGGATACCGTCCCGTAATCCAGTTCATAGTGCACGAGGATCTACCAGAATCCCATTCTATTGTCCCAAATATAAATACCCAATACTAGGTAAATCTACTAGGTGCATTCCCGTAGTTCCATATAACTGTGTATGGGGATCTATCGGAATCCCACATCCGTAGTCCCAAATGTAAACTGACAAGGGGAGGAGCTACCAGAATCGCACATCTATAGTCCCAATGTAAATACACAGCAGCAACATGAGAAGTACTCACAAATGTCAAACTTCATATTAAGGCAAACAAATAGTCAAGCCAAGCATGCTGCACAAAATTCAAGTAAAGCAATTGAACAAATAAGGGAATTTAATCACTTTGACATGCTTTCTTAAGCTAACAGATGCTTAAATAGTGCAAGTAATAAAACATGAAATAAAATATACTAGTAGTTACTTAATGAAAATCAGATTTCTAATAATTAGCACAAGTACGCACTCGTAACCTTACGTACAAGGAATTTCAATTATCAAATATACCAAATCCTAAGAGAAAAGTTCTCCGCACAAGGTTAGGCAAGCCACTTACCTCGAATAAGCTCAAATCAACCTGAAACCACGCTATTGCTACGAGTACTCTACTTCAAATAGCCCAAATTTATTCAATTCAATTACATATTATTAATAACACTTCAAGTAACTGATTCTACAATTAAATTCTAAGCTAATACGCGAAATTAAGTAAAATGACCAAAACTACCCTCAGGCCCATGTTTTGAAATTTGGCAAAATTTACATTTTCAAAATCCTTATACTCTCATGAGTCTATGTATGACAAAAACACTGAAATCGGAGTTCAATTGTCCTCTCAAATATTCCTTTTAAGGTCTCTTAATCTCAAACTCTAATCACCTAGTTTTTTCAAAATTTTCACCATTAATTAAGTCTTTAATCACATAAAAATGAGTTATGAAGTTAAAAATGTTACCTCCGGGTGATTCCCCTTGAATCCCTCTTCAACCCTCTTCGAAAAGCTTCAAAATCGCCTAAAATGGAGGAACCTAGGCTAAAAATTAAGGAATAGAACTTTTCAATCATTCTGCCCAGCCATTTAAATCTTCTTCGCGAATGCGTTTAAAGCTTCGCATTCACAAAGCACAAAAATTCCATTGACTGAAACTCTCCTTCGCGAACGCTATCACACCATCGCGAACGCGATGCATAAAGATTCTACTGGCAAATTTTCTCTTTTGTTAACGCGAGGTCCACTCGCGAACGCGTAGCTTACACTGGCAGACCCTACGCGAACGTGAGGACTATGTCACAAACACGAAGACCAACGGGTCCTTACCTTCGCAAATGCGGGACATCATCGCGAACGCAAAACACAAAATAGCTGCTTCACCTAGATGCTCTACGCTTTAGCGATGAGTGTTTTCTCTGCAACACAGTAGCAGAAAATCTGCAATCTTTCCAAGTCCAAAAATGGTTCGTTGAGCATCCGAAACACAACCGAGGCCCCCAGGACCTCAACCAAACCTACCAACATATCCCATAACTTTATTCAAACTTGCTCCAACCTTAGGAACACTCAAAACAATATCAAAACACCTATTTCGCATTGGATTCGAGCCTAAGAATTTCAAAATCTTCTAAATTACACTTTTGATAAAAAACACAACCAAACCATATTTGAATGACTTGAAATTTTACACGCACAGCCCAAATGACACAACAAAACTATTTCTTGGAATTCAATTCCGACCTTCAGATCAAAATCTCACTATCGAACCGGAAACATCAAAAAATTAATTTTCGGCATTTCAAGCCTAAATTAGCTGCGGACCTCCAAAACACAATCTGAATACGCTCCTAACCCCAAAATCACCTAACGGAAATAACGAAACCATTGGATTTCTATTTTGAGGCCGCCTTCACATTGTTCCAACTACGGTCAACTTTCCAACACTTAAGCTCTCATTTAGGGACCAAGTTTTCCAAAACTCTCCGAAACTCAAAACCGAAAGTTCTAGCAAATCAAAATAGCAGAAATAAACTCGGGAAAAGCAGTTAATAGGGGATCGGGGCATTAATTTTTAAGACGACCGGCTGGGTCGTCACAACCAAATAAGCTAATTAATTATGCAATATTCCAGAATTATTCCAAAAATATACCACATTATATTTTGAAATAAAATGCATATATAAACACACACATATACATTATTCCTTTGGTATGTCATTCATATAATAAAATATGAAAATACCATAATTATCATAAATATATTGGTTTTACTCCATTATTATACCATTTTGTATAATGAATACTTATCTATATATATACTATATTAAAAGCACGAAGGCCTTTAGCGAAATGTCGTTCGCCTTTTTACCGTTTAAAAATTGACTTCACACTAGACAAAATAGTCATTTGATTATTTTTCCTAAAAAGCATTTTAAAATCAACTAAAATTATTGCTATTAAATATTTCCTTATATAAACAATGTAAAAGATCCTAATATTTAAGACTTTAAAAAACTAAAATTAGCAATTATGTAGGTGTGAAAGCGTACACATATTTAAGCGTACACATGAAAATTAGTACTTTCATGGTTTAGGAGTCTTTACTTCTCTCTCTATCTCTTAAAAAATTTAAGAGTCTTTGTTCAAGTTTTACAAATATATCTTTTAAATAACAAAATAGTTATTCAATTATTTTCTTATATTTAAAATTTTGATATTAAATAAATTTTTTATTATTAAATCATGCTTGAAAGTAAAACAAGTACCTAAAAATGACAAACATAGTAATCTCAAAAGAAAAAATAATTAAGTTCTTAAAGTTAATTAGCCAAAGGAAATATTTAAATTAACTAATTTGCAAAAAAATTCAAGTCATTCTTTTCTAAATTCATCATGTAAATCATTATAGTATAGTATTAAGAATCAAATTGTTAAATTACAAACGTTAAACAATAAGGATAAAATATTAAATATTTTAAGTGAGTTATCGTTAATTATTTTTGTTTCATTTGATATTAATTGAAACAAATGACAATTTCCTGTACTTTTCTATATACTAAGTTTCTTATTGTATCATATATTAACTTAATGTTGACATTCAAAAACTTAGCATTTGATAATCTAATTTACATGTTTCTCTTGTACACATAATTTGTTGATTGACGCTAGGCACACGTGCAACGCACGTACACTAAAGCTAGTTATATTAAAAGTACGAAGGCCCTTAGCGAAATATCGTTCGCCTTTTTTACCCTTAAGAAATAGAGTTCACATAGGACAACATTGTCATTTAATTATTCTCCTAATATATTAGAATTTCAAAAATAATAAAAAATTTACTCATTCCTTATTTGAACTAGGTAAAAAGTCCTAATATTTAGAAATTTAATATGGAAGAGCTTTATTCCTCGTAGGTAACTTTAATTTGTTAAACGCATTGCAATGAGCTTTTCAATTTTGTCTTTTTCCTTTTCTTACTCTGTTATAGTTAATTTTAATTGTTTAAACTAACTTAATTAGATTATTAATAAATTTATTAGTTAAAACATAATATCATTGTAACCAGTAAATATATAAAATTTACCACATACTAATTAGTTTTATGTCATCTATGCAATTAAATTTGAGTATTGTATTCCTAATTATACAAAAATTAATAATTATACTTAAGTTAGAAAAGTACATCTATAAGAATTTAATACATTGGTGATCATTATATGGATTTAAATTGTATAATATTCATATTTATTTTATAAATCAGTAGAATATAACCCATGATAATTACTAAAATATATAGTAAAGTATTGTCTTTAAATTTTATTAAATCAAACTTACTATAAATTGATCTATATTTCAAGGAAATTATTAAGATAGAGAAATCAACATATTTGTTTATTTCACTTTGAACATCTTTCATTTTTTCTTTCTTATAAGTATGTTTTTATTACTAGGTGGCAATAGTTATCTTTGTGAAGCCACGATAGAGAATTCTTTTATTTTACATAAAATAATTTTAAGTTGCGATGATAAATAAGTTTCGCACATAGTAAATATTTATTTTAGACTAATAATTTTTTTGTTTGTTTGTAATATCAGATTCTCAAGCAAGCTTCTTCCAAGCTAATACTTCAAAATTACTTTAAATTAATTCTTCAAGGATTTTGTGTTCTTGTTAAAATTGAAAAGGAAGCATAATATATAGCTTGTGAAATTAAAGTTATAAATTTATGAAACCGAAACAAATTCTAAGTTGAACATATCAGCGGATGATTAAGGACTTCTATACGATAATTTTCTTTATTATGTTAGCTATATAAGATCAATATTTATCTTTTTTATGAAAATATACACTTTTCTTTTATTACTCAAATTATGCAATTTTTTTTAAAGAAATATTCCTTGAGATATGGTATACGCGCAACGTGCATATCTTTAGACTAGTATAGAAAGAAAAAAGAAAGGGTTTGGATGGGATATGGAAGAAACACATGAGAGATTTTGTTTGTTATACGTTTTTGCTATGGAAAGAAAATATTTAGTTGCCATCCACGTAAATCTCCGTATGATGGTAGAATTATGTAATTTTATTTGAAAACAATATATATATATATATATATATATATATATATTCTGATCATATAGACCAAACGGAGGAGAAAGATTAGGGGGAAAAAAGGGGGTGGGGGAGGGGGGAAGAGTCTTCAATTATAAGGTCGAGCTGAAAGGATTTAAAATAGTGGGCCTAATGACAAAGGCAGCTGGAACGTATATTTTGTAGAGACTGAAGTAGTTGTTGCTGCGACTCCGCTATGCAAGTTGGTAAGTGGTAATCCAACATCAATAAACATGAGTTATGATAGATTTACAATTAATACATTGCATAAAAATGATATATAAAAAATAAAAATATAAGTAAAAATGATTTTTATTAGAGCTTTCAAAAGGCTGATGAATTTGTTCAGATACGAATATAGTTTTAATATAGGTGGATTAAGAATTCAAATTTTATGAATTTAAATTTGAGATTCTACTATAGTATTTTTTTATTTATTGAGTTCGAGATTAATAATTTATACTTATCTATTAAACTCTAAAAACATACCGAATTCAGCAAAATTTACGGTCGAATGAAATCGTAACTCACACACTACATCTGTTCCTAAGTCTTAATTGAACAAGGCATCACATAGCTTCTGAATGCAAAGAAATATGGTAACTATACACAATTGATTGAAATGTATATACTTCCACAATTTTAATTTATATGATATAGTTTACTCGATACAGAATTTAAGAGACAAGAAAGATATTATTAAATTGTTGTCTTAAACGTATCATAGTTGGTAGAAATATAAAAAAAAATCTCTTTAAGGTTGTGTTTGGTACGAAGGAAAACATTTTTAGGAAAATATTTTTCAATTTTCTCCATGTTTGGTTGGCTTAAATGTGTTGGAAAATGTTTTCCCTATCAAGAGAAGAGAAAATATTTCCCAAAACTCCTTCTTAACTTTCCCCATCATATTCCCCATTCCTCCCCACCCCAACCCCAACCTTCGCCCCATCCCACCCCCTCCACCCAACCTCTACCCTCAATAAAATACTACTAATAGTACTTTCTTTTTATGTTATATTTTTATTTCAACAAAATGAGTATTTTTTTCTTTTCATGATACAGAAATAGTATTTTTTTATTTTAATAAAATAAGTAAATTATTTTCATACCGTAGAAAGAGTACTTTCTTTTTAACCCAAAAAGAGTACTTTTTTTTTAGTTATGGAGCACAATTTTGACCTTTTTTTTTGCGTAAAAATGTGATGACCCAAAAGGTCATTACTTGATTTACGAGTAAATTCGGTGTTCTGAGGCCTTAGAAGCCTCCTTTTTCTCACCTCGATTTGCATGCGCGGTCCGGGCATATATCCGGAACGCTTTTATGTGGAAATGTGATGAAAATATTAATTTGGCCTTTAAAAATTAAATTTAAGTTGACTTCGGTCAACATTTTGGGTAAGCGGATCCGGACCTATAATTTGACGATCCCGGAGGATCCGTAGAAAAATATAGAAATTGGCCGTATGTCCAGAATCGAATTCCGAGGTCCCAAGCCCGAAAAATAAATTTTTGAAAGAAATTGTTTTACTAAAAATATAAGAGTTTTTGAAAATTTGATTATATTGGTAATGCATGGAATCATGCTCATATTTTGGTTTTGGAGTCCGGTACAGGTTCAACATTACATTTAAGATGTGTCTGTGACATTAGGTAAGAAACGAATGTCGTTTGATGTGATTCAGATTCGTAGTTGTGAAATTTGATACTTTGAAAGTTTTGAGATTATTCTTAGATTTTTATGCTAAATTCGTTGTATAATATGCTACTTTGTTGATTTGATCGCACGAGCAAGTCTGTATCATATTTTTAGACTTGCGTGCATGTTTGGTTTAGAGCCACGAGGGCTCGCGTGAGTTTCGGATAGGCGTCGGGGTGATTCGAACTTAGAAAATCTAGTGTTTTTGTTGTTTGCTGGTGTCCAGGTTTTTTTTCTATGCGATCGCATAGGTAGATCCGCGATAGCATAAAGTTAATTCTGGAGGTCATCATTTGTTCTATGCAATCGCATAGGTAGGTTCGCAATAGCATAGAGTTAATTCTGGGGGTCACCATTTGATCTATGCGATCGCATAGGTAGGTTCGCGATAGCATAGAATTTATTCCAGGGTTCACCATCTTTTTTATGCGAACGCATCCAATCGTGTGTGAACTAATAGGTTCACTGTCCAGTTATTTTAAAACAGTAGCAAACCGTGATTTCTTCTAAACTTCATAACTTTTTCACTTACAATCGAACTTCGGCGATTTTTGAAGAGGGATTTCACAAAAAAAAAAATATAGGCATGTGTTCTTAGACTCATTTTCTTCATTTTCAATTTACGCCCATTAGATTTCTAGGCCGAAACCATGTGCTTAAGAGAAGAAAATTGGGGATTTGAGTAGAGGGCTTTTTGAATAATTGAAAATTAGACCTTGTTTTGGAGTCGGATTCCGAAACTAATTACATATTCGGGCCTGCGGGTGAATGGTGATCGATTTTTGGTCTGAACCCCGTGTTTTGACCAAGCGGGTCTGGGGGTTGATTCTTGACTTTTTGGGGAAAATGATAGAAAGCTTGTAATTAAGCATTGGGTATGAATTCTTTAGTATTTATTGATGTTGTTCAATTAATTTGGAATAGATACAAGTAATTTAGAGGCGAATTCTAAAGAAAAAGCGGTGTTTGAGGCTTGAGTTGGCCATGGAAGTTTGAGGTAAGTGTTTGGTCTAACCTTAGCTTGAGGGATTAGGAGTTGTGTCTTATTTGTTACGTGTTAACTGTGGAGTACGACCTATAGGCATGGTGACGAGTATCTATACGTCTTTGTCAAACATGCCGTGAGTCTTGTGTTGTAATTTTTATGAATCCATTATGGTTTATTCGTGCTTCATATGAGAATTATAATATTGTTCCCTTACTGGGATGTTGTTGTGATATTATTGTTCCCTTGCTAGGATGTTACCTTGCCAGGATGTTATAATATTAGTGTTCCCTTGCCAGAATGTTGTTATTATGCTATTGTTCCCTTTTCAGGATTCTTTTATAATTGGTATTGATAATGTACTTGTTTTTCTTATTTCCTTATCTTTTGCTGGTAATTGATTTATGGCGTTCCTTACATTTCTCTACTGTTATTCTATTGTTATTTGTTACTCCCCACAGCATGTTTCCCCCGCCCAACTTTAGCTGTAATTATCTGCTTTTATTTTCTGCTTTATATGATTTAACTGCACAGGTTTATTTAGTAGACTTGTCTAGCCTCGTCACTACTTCGCCGAGGTTAGGATAGGAACTTACCAATATATAGGGTCGGTAGTGCTAATACTACATTCTGTACTATGCGCAGATAGTCGTACCGGAGCATTTGGACCATAGTGAGGGTGTTGTCTTCAGTCCACTCATGCGACCCGGGGTAGTCTTGACGTCTCCTATCACTTCTTTTTCTGTTTTTACTTATTCAAAGACAGATTTGTGTAATTTCATTCATACTTTATTTGTAGTATTCTTAGATAGTCCGTGACTTGTGACACCAAATTCTAGATAGTATTGTACTTCAAATTATGTAGTAGTGTTTGGTTCAATTATTATGTTTTCGTCTTCCGCATTTTTGGTTATTTAATTTATTTTGTTGTTTAATCACTTATTATTTTAAATTATTGAACATGTTTAATAAAAAGTGTAATGCTTTTATAATATTTGGCTTGCCTAGCTTCCACGAGTAGGCACCATTACGACTCCTGAGGGTGGAAAATCCGGGTCGTGATAAGTTGGTATCAAAGCTCTAAGTTACATAGGTCTCACAATTCACAGACAAGCTTAGTAAAGTATAAGAGATCGATACAGAGACGTCTGTATTTATCCTCAGAGGCTACGGTGTTAGGAAAAACTTCACATCTATTCTTTCCTTTCGTGCATTTTAATTTCTCAATGCTAATTGAATTTCTACTCTATTCTTTCACAGATTGCGAGAACACTTGCTTCCTCTTCCATGCCGATCCCTCAGCAGCAGCTCCTACAAGGGGAAAAGGACGAGGCTGAGGCCGTGCTAGAGGCCAAGGTAGGGGTTGAGCTCAGCCCAGAGCAGTAGCACCAGCGGCGGAGCCTCAGGTTGAGTTTGATGATGAGGTTCCGGCCCATGTAGTTTTGGTGGGACTAGTTCAGGTCCCAGAGGGGTTCATTGCTACCCTAGTACTTCAGGATGCTCTGGTCCGTCTAGTGGGCCTTATGGAAAGTGTCGCTAAGGTAGGCCTTCTTCCTGTAGCACCAGCCTTCTCTTAGGCTGGAGGAGGAGCCAAACTTCTACTACCCACACTCCGGAGTAGATCGCTCCCCAGTTTCAGACTCTAGCAGCTCATCCAGTTGGAGCAGTTCAGCCGGGTATGGTAGCTTAGACCGGTGATGGAGCAGCTATGTATGTTGATGCCTTGTAGAGATTGGACTGGTTTACCAAGCTCTTCACTGCCACTTTCAGCGGGGCATCTTCTGAGGATCCCCAAGATTCTTTAGACTGCTGTCATGAGGTTCTTAGGAACATGGGGATAGTAGAGACCAATGGGGCCGACTTTGCTACTTTTTGCTTATCCGGATTCGACAAGACTTGTGAAGGGATTATTGTTTGGCTAGACCAGTTGGGTTACCAGCTTTGACTTGGGACCAGTTTTCTTAGCTATTTCTGAAGAAGTTACTTCCTATCACTTAGGGAGAGATCTATTGTTTGAGCTTCTCCAGCAGGGTTCTATTACTGTTACATAGTACAAGACCAGATTTATTGACTTGGCCCTCATGTTCTTCTTATACTTCCCCCTAATAGAGAGAGAGAGTGAGGAGGTTCATAGACGGATTCATTCAACCTATTCGACTTCAGATGGCTAAGGAGACGGGATGAGATTTCCTTTCAAGATGCATCCAATGTGGCCAGGAGGGTTGAGATAGTTCTATCACAGGGAGGTGGTCAGGGGTCTGACAACATGCCTCATCATTCAGGCAGATCCAGTGGTGCCTCGTCTGGAGGTAGGGATTCTTTTGGTAGAGGTCATCCTCTTAGGACTTTTCAGTCAGCACTTCAGGCTTAGTGCCCTAGGTGGCCGTGGTTCTCACATGCAGTATTCTGATCATCAATCCAGCTCCTATCAGTGCACCTCTTCTTCAGAGTTTTCAAGGTCGTCAGACCCAGCAGCCGAGGTCTTGTTTTACTTGTGGCGACACAAGGCACATTGCTAGATATTGCCCTCAAGCACCGAGCAGTCCTCAGCACCAGGGTTCCCGTACCATGGTTCAGGAACCGAGTGTTCCACCACACCCTCAGGTCGCTGATAGTGGAGACCATCCAGTATGAGGCTGTCCCAGAGATGTAGTTCATGTTAGTAGGGCCCAGCCCCAATGTTATTATCAGGACCCCAATCCTGATCATGATAGCGCCCAACACACTGCTAGGTAAGCCCGACCTTTCAACAATATTTCCCAACTCAAACAGATTATAGATATAAAACACAGGGGAAAATTTCTAAGCGATTATATTAAAAGTTTAGGAATAATGATGAAATATGCGGAAGTTTAACAAAATACTACAACATAGCCCCAAATGGAATCCGGTGTCACGAATATGATCCTCTAATACAGAATCTCAACCTACTACAAGTCAGTCTAAGAAATGCGGAATAAAAGATAGTGATAGAGGGGAGAGATCAAGGTTGTGAATGCCATGCAGCTACCTCGATGATCCCAAGACACTACGCTGCTCAGCTAATATCCTCACTCAGTCTATGATGCACCTAGATCTGCATGCAAGGTGCAAGGAGTAATGTGAATACTCCGACCCAGTGAGTAATAAATATAAATAAAGACTGAGAATAAAAAATCATAGAAAGACGCAAAATAAGCTATAACTGACATTTTAGAGCATTTAATAACAAGCAACAAGTCGATGAAGTAAGAGTACAGAAATGCTATGACAGGTAGAACAATTAAATAATAGATGCATGAATGAAATGCAACACGTAGAATGGTACACTCTAGTACCCGTTGCGGCGTGCATCTCGATCCATTTATTTATCGTCCACGGCGCTCACTAGGGTGTGTACAGACTCTGGGGGGGGAGGGGGGGCTCCTTTAACCCAAGCATAAATATCAAGCCATCTCGTGGCATCAATTAGGCTCTCGGCCTCAATGTCAATATAAAACCACTGCGGCGCGCAGCCCGATCCATGTTCAATCCAGAAATCATATAAGGCCCTCGGACAATATTGAAATAATAGTTCTCAGCTCAAAAAGTCAATAAAATACCATTTAAGTTTTTAAATCATCGAAAGATGGCTGAGTTTGCAAACAGTATTAAAACTTAGGACTGAGATCAAATAATATGCCAAATAATGTGAAAATAGTGATAGCAATCCCTGAAGAATTCAAATAATTGGCACGAAGCCCAAATACAACAATTTAACCCAAGGATGATTCTCAAACAAGATCTAATAGAAAACACATTAAAAGCATTACTCGGGACGGACCAAATCACAATCCCCAATAACAAACGACTCCGCACTCATCATAGAGCGTGTGTCTCGCCTCAATATAGCATTACGATATGAAATTCTGGGGTTTCAAACCCTCATGGCATCATTTATATCTATTACTCATCTCAAGCCGGCCAAAAGTCTAGCTCTCTATGCCCTTGCCTCTCGAATCAACCTCCTCGCGTGTCAAATCTGACCAAAACCATAATGAATACGTCACAATATGCTAAAGGAATAATACCCAATCAAAAATGGTCAAAAACATCATGAAATCCGAAATTGGCGAAACCCAAGCCCCGAGCCCACTTCTCGAAACTAAGAAATTTTTACATCAATGGACTCCTTATCTCACCACGAGTCTATACATATCAAAAACTCCAAAATCAGAGCTGAAATGCTCCCTCAAATCCCAATTTTTCATTAAAACAAATTCAAGCCCTAATTCTTTCCTTTCTAATCAAATTTTCATGAATTTAAGTGTTGATTCTACAATTAAATGATATTTTTAGGTCATAAGTCTCACCTCCAGTCAATCCCAGTCGAAACCCTCTTTAATCCTCGTCCAAAAGCTCTCAAGGTTGTTCAAAAATGGAAAAAATAAGACCTAGCTCGCGGAGGAAATAATATAAAACTGTTCTGCACAGGTGCCAATTTGCTCTATGCGAACGCGAGGGACTTCTCGCGTTCGCGATGCCCAAAATTCCACTAACCCAATTTTTTTTTCTCTTCGCGAATGTGGTGAACCACCTGCTAACGTGATGCATAGGCTGATAGAACTAAGCGAACGCGAGATTATATCACGAACGTGATGCTGCAGCTACTCCTACTACGCGAACGCGAACCCAATGGCCACGAACGTGATGAACAAACTCGGCAGGACCCCAGGCCCCTTCTACGCAAACGCGAATCCACCCTC
The DNA here is from genome assembly GCA_026770625.1 of Nicotiana glauca. Classification (NCBI taxonomy): domain Eukaryota; kingdom Viridiplantae; phylum Streptophyta; class Magnoliopsida; order Solanales; family Solanaceae; genus Nicotiana; species Nicotiana glauca. Next base: position 19,496 of record MU715533.1, read on the forward strand.
GCGAATGTGATGGTCCAGAAAATAGCCTTCCGTGAATGCGTGAGACCAACCACGAATGCGAAGGCAAAACTTTGGCCTGCATAGTTGCTGCATTTTCTGCTGTAATTACCAAGTCCAAAACTCTCTGTTAGCTATCCGAAATCACCCCGAGGCCATCAGGACCTCAACCAAAAGTGCCAACCCATCCTAAAATATCACCCAAACTTGTTCCAATCATTAAAATGCATCAAATAACACTAAAATCCTCAATTCCCAAATGAATCCAAGCCTAAGTTCTTCAAAATCATCCGAAACACGCATTCGATAAAAAACTCAACCAAATAACCTCCGAATCACCTAAAATATTACACACACCTCCCAAATGACCTAACAAAGCTACTGCAACTCTTGAAATTCTATTCCGACCCTCGAATCAAAATCTCCTATCAACCTGATATCGCTAAAATGCTAACTTTGCCAATTCAAGCCTAATTCTATACCGAACCTCCAAAATCACTTTGGATCACACTTCTAAGTCACAAATTATTCCCTAAAGCTAACCGAATCACCAAAAATCACATCTGAACCCTCTAACTCATAAGTTAACATCTGGTTGACTTTTCCAAACCAAATCTTCCTTAAAGAGACTAAGTGTCTCAATCCCTACCAGAACCAATCCAAATCAACTCTAACACGTCAAAAAATGATAATGAAACATGGAGAAGCATAAAATAAGGAAAACGGGGTGGTGACATATGAGACGACGGGTCGGGTCGTCACAGTTATGCTCTTCTAGCCAGGCTCTAGGCTGAGGCTCCCGATATAGTTATCATAGTGATTCTTTGAGTGCTCCCGTATATGTGTCTACACCGGTGGGTAATTATGTTGTGTTAGATCATGTTCATCTTTCTTATGTATTTGTGAATGGTGGTCTTGAGACCCGAGCAAACTTATTACTTCTGGACATGGTTGATTTTGATGTTATATTGGGGATGGACTGGTTATCACCTTACCACGTGATCTTGGACTGTCATGCCAAGACTGTGACCTTAGCTTTACTGAGGTTGCCTCTTCTAGAGTGGAGATGTACTCCTGGTTATTCTACCCATAGTGTTATATCATATGTGAAGTCTTAGCGCATGGCCGAGAAGGGGTGTTTGGCCTTTTCAGCATAGGTTCGTGATTCTAGTGCCGAGGTTCCTTCTATTAATTCTGTGATTGTTGTTCATGAGTTTCCTAAGGTACTTCCTTCAAAACTACTGGGTATGCCACCCGATATGTATATTGACTTCTTCATTGATTTGGTTCCAGGCACTCAGCCCATTTTTATCCCGCCGTATTGTATGACCTTACTTGAGTTGAAAGAGTTGAAGTAGTAGTTGCAAGAATTGCTTGAGAAAGGCTTCATTAGACCTAATATCTCGCCTTGGGGTATGCCAGTGTTGTTTGTTAAGAAGAAGGACAAATCGATTCCAATGTGTATAAATTAACGGTAGTTGAACAAAGTTAAAATTAAGAATAAGTATCCATTACTGAGGATTGATGATTTGTTTGATCAGCTTCAGGATGCTAAGGTATTTTCAAATATTGAGTTGAGATCTGGCTATTATTAGTTGAGGATTAGGGCATTCGATGTCCCTAAGACAGCTTTTCGCACTTGGTATGGGCATTATGAGTTCTTGGTGATATCATTTGGGTTGACCAATGCCCCAGCAACTTTTATGGATTTGGTGAACCGAGTGTTTAGGCCTTACTTGGATTCATTCGTGATAGTCTTCATTGATGATATTTGATTTATTCCTGCAGCCGGGAGGAGCATGATCAGCATTTGATAGTTGTTCTTCAGACTTTGAGAAATAGTCAGTTGTATGCTAAGTTTTCGAAGTGCGAGTTTTGATCAGGGTTAGTTGCTTTCTTGGGTCATGTTGTTTTAGCAGAGGACATTCAGGTAGATCCGAAGAAGATAGAGGCAGTCAAGGACTCGCCTAGACTTGCATCAGCTACAGAGTCCGGAGTTTCTTGTGTTTCGTAGGCTATTACCATTGGTTTATGGAGGGGTTTTCATCTATTGTAGCCCCGATGACTAGGTTGACCCAGATTGTTAGACTGTGACCGGACTTGTTTTGCTGTGATATCTTAGTTACCTTCATGTTCTATGAATTTGTTTGATTATATGAGCTTTGAATTATGTTAGAAATTATATTTAGGCTATATTCTTATTTTGTTGGGACCCGCTCATGTCATTTCTGCTATTGATTTACTTGCATAAATTGCAATTATTTACTCAGTCATATTCATTCATTTTCATGTCATATCTCTGTCTCCATTATCATTTACTGTTATATCATGTTATTATTGCTTGGACTGAGTGATATGAGATATGTGAGCATGTGAGACTGGACAGATTGGTGATTGAGTTCGGGCTTCTGAACATCTTTTTCTATAGATCCTGGTACCTCCTACCATTCCAGGCATTAGTGAGTTGAGTTCGTACTCGGAGACTTCAAGGTATACGTGCCAGTGTCCGTAGGCTTCGGAGTCACCCTCTATTTACTTTTATATATCCCTTTTTATTAGATACAGTTGTATATAGATGACTATGATACCGTTGTAGAGCTTGACTCGATATCACCAGGTTTTGGGAAAATTGTATATGCTGAGTAGAGAAGTTTATTATATATAGATGTTGAGTATTGAGAGATTATTTGTTATTTCAATTGTATTTCGCATATTTGCAATGGTAATATATGAAATGTGAGCGGGTTGCATGCCTACAATGCTAATACATGAAATGGGAGCGGGTTGCACACCTGCAACGGTAATATATGAAATGGGAGCAGGTTTCACACCTGCAACGGTACTATATGAAATGGGATTGGGTTGCACGCTTGTAACAGTATTACATGTGTACTTGTTTTTCTTATTTCCTTATCTTTTGCTGGTAATTGATTTATGGCATTCCTTACATTTCTCTACTGTTATTCTGTTGTTATCTGTTACTCCCCGCAACATGTTTCCTCCGCCCAACTTTAGCTATAATTATCTGCTTTTATTTTTCGTTGTATATGATTTAATTGCACAGGTTTATTTGGTAGTATGGTCCTAGTCTTGTCACTACTTTGCCAAGGTTAGGGTATGCATTTACCAGCACATGGGGTCAGTTGTGTAGATATTACACTCTACACTTTGTGCAGATACTGATATTAAAGTATTTGGACCGCAGTGAGGGTGATGTCTTCAGTCCACTCAATCGACCCGAGGTAGTCCTGCAGATGTCCACAGGCCTTGGCGTCTCCTCCTATCACTTCTCTTTCTATTTTTACTTATTCAAAGATAGATTTGTGCAATTTCATTCAGACCTTATTTGTAGTACTCTTAGATAGTCTATGACTTGTGACACCAAGTTCTAGGTAGTATTGTACTTCAAATTGTGTAGCAGTGTTTGGTTCAATTATTAAGTTTTTGTCTTCTGCATTTTTGGTCATTTAATTTATTTCGTTGTTTAATCACTTATTATTTTAAATTGTTAAACATGTTTACTAAAAAGTGTAATGATTTTATAATATTTGGCTTGCCTAGCTTCCATGAGTAAGTGCCATCACGACTCTCGAGGGTGAAAAATCCGGGTCGTGACAAGTTGGTATCAAAGCTCTAGGTTACATTGGTCTCACAATTCATGGACAAGCTTAGTAGAGTCTGAGGGATTGGTACAAAGATATCTGTATTTATCCTCTAGAGGCTACAGTGTTAGGAAAAACTTCACATCTATTATTTCCTGTCGCGCGGTTTGGTTTCTCAATGCTAATTGAATTTCTACTCTGTTCTTTCGCAAATGGTGAGAACACGCGCTTCCTCATCCATTGATCAACAACCCGAGCCCCCAGTAGCAGCTCCCATTAGGGGAAGAGGATGAGGATGAGGTCGTGCTAGAGGCCGAGGCAGGGGCTGAGCTCAGCCCAGAGCAGCAACACCAGCGGCGGAGCCTAAGCTTGAGTTTTATGATGAGGTTCCGGCTCGGGATTTTTGTGGGCCCAGCTCAAGTCCTAGAGGGGTTCATTGCTATCCTAGTACTTCAGGATGCTCTGGCCCATCTAGTGGGCCTTATGGAGAGTGTCGCCCAGGCAGGCTTGCTTCCTGTAGCACCAGCCATCTCTCAGGCTGGAGGAGGAGCCAAACTCCTGCTACTTGCACTCCAGAGCAGATGGCTCCCTAGTTTCAGACTCCAGCAGTTCATCCGGTTGGAGCAGTTTAGTCGGATGTGGTAGCTTAGATTGGTGATGGAGCAGCTATGTGTGCTGATGCCATGTGGAGGTTGGATAGGTTTACCAAGCTCTTCACTACCACTTTCAGCGGTGCAGCTTCTGAGGATCCCTGGGATTATTCAGATAGTTGTCATGAGGTTCTTAGGAACATGGGGATAGTGGAGACCAATGCGGTCGACTTTGCTACTTTTCGCTTATCTGGACTCGCCAAGACTTGGTGGAAAGATTATTGTTTGTCTAGACCAGTTGGGTCACCAGCTTTGACATGGGACTAGTTTGCTCAGCTATTTCTGGAGAAGTTTCTTCCTATCACTCAGAGAGAGATCTATCGGAGGCAGTTTAAGTGTCTTTAGCAGGGTTCTATGACCGTTACTCAGTACGAGACTAAATTTATTAACTTGGACCTCATGCTCTTCTTATACTTCCCACTGAGAGAGAGACAGAGAGTGATTAAGAAGGTTTATTGACGGACTCATTCATCATATTCGACTTCAGATGGCTAAGGAGACTGGGAGTGAGAGTTCCTTTCAAGATACGTCCAATATGGCTAGGAGGGTTGAGATAGTTCTATCACAGTGAGGTGGTCAGGGGTCTGACAAGAGGCCTCATCATTCAGGTATATTCAGTGGTGCCTCGTCTAAAGGCAGGGATTTTTTTGATAGAGGCTATCCTCTTAGGTCTTTTTATTCAGCACTTCAGGCTTAATGCCCTGGGTGGCCGTGGTTCTCACATGCAGTATTCTGATCAGCAGTCTTACAGTGCATCACCAGCTCCATCAATTCACCTCCGCTTCAGAGTTTTCAAGGTCGTCAGCCCCAGCAAACGTGGGCTTGTTTTACTTGTGTCTATACGAGGCACATTTCTAGATATTGCCCTCAAGCACCAAGCTATTCTCAGCACCAGGGTTCCCCTTCCATGGTCTAGGCATCGAGTGTTCCATCGCCCCCCTCAGGCTACTAGAGGTGGAGGCCAGCCATCAAGAGGCCATCCCAGAGATGTAGTTCAAGGTGGTGGGGCCCAACCCCGATGTTATGCTCTTCCAGCTAGGCCCGAGGCTGAGGCTTCCGATGTAGTTATCACAGTGATTCTTTGAGTGCTCCTGTATATGTGTCTATACCAGTGGGTGATTCTATTATGTTAGATCGTGTTCATCGTTCTTGTATAGTTGTGAATGGTGGTCTTGAGACCCGAGTAGACTTATTAGTTCTGGACATGGTTGATTTTGATGTCATATATATTGGGGATGGACTGGTTATCACCTTACCATACGATCTTGGACTGTCATGCTAAGATGGTGACCTTAGCTTTGCCAGGGTTGCCTTGGCTAGAGTGGAGAGGTACTCCTGGTCATTCTACCCGTAGTGTTATAACATATGTGAAGGCTCGGCGCATGGTCGAGAAGGGGTGTTTATCCTATTCGGCATACGTTCCTAATTATAGAATAGAGGTTCCTTCTATTGATTCTTTGCTTGTTGTTTGTGATTTTTCTGAGGTATTTACTTCAAACCTGCTAGGTATGCCACCCAACAGGGATATTGACTTCTATATTGATTTGGCTCCGGGCACTTAACCCATTTTTATCTCTCCGTATCGTATGGCCCCGCCTGAGTTGAAATGGTTAAAGGAGCAATTGCAAGACTTTCTTGAGAAAGGCTTCATTAGACCTAGTGTCTCGCCTTGGGGTACGCCGGTGTTTTTTGTTAAGAAAAAGGATGGATCGATGCGAATATGTATAGATTACCAGTAGTTGAACAAGGTTACAATCAAGAATAAGTATCCATTGTTGAGGATTGATGATTGTTTTTATCAGCTTTAGGGTGGCAAGGTATTTTCGAAGATTGACTTGAGATCTAGCTACCATCATTTGAGGATTAGGGCATCCGATGTCCCTAAGACAGCTTTCCGCACTCGGTACGGGCATTAGGAGTTCTTGGTGATGTCATTTGGGTTAACCAATGCCCCAGCAGCTTTTATGGATTTGATAAACTGAGTGTTCAGGCCTTACTTGGATTCATTCATGATATTCTTCATTGATGATATTTTGATTTAGTCCCGCAACTAGGAGGACCATAAGCAGTATCTGAGATTTTTCTTTAGACTTTGAAAGATAGTCAGTTTTATGCTAAGTTTTCGAAGTGAGAGTTTTGATTGGGGTCAGTTGCTTTCTTGTGCCATGTGGTATTAGTAGAGGGTATTCAGGTAGATCCGAATAAGATAGAGGCAGTCAAGGACTGGCCTAGATCTGTATCAGCTACAGAGATCCGGAGTTTCTTGGGTTTGGCATGCTATTATCGTCTGTTTAGTGGAGGGGTTTTCATCTATTGCAGCCCTGATAATGAGGTTGACCTAGAATGGTGCTTAGTTCAGGTGGTCGGATGAGTGTGAGGCGAGCTTTCAGAAGCTAAAGACAGCTTTGCCTATGGTACCAGTGTTGGTTTTTCCCATAGGTTCAGGGCCATACACAGTTTATTATGATGCATCTCGTATTGGACTTGGTACGGTGTTGATGCCGGATGGCAAGGTTATTACATATGTTTCACGTTAGTTGAAGATTCATGAGAAGAACTATCCGGTCCATGATTTGGAGTTAGCAACCATTGTTCGCACGCTAAAGATTTGGTGGCACTATTTATATAGCGTGTCATGCGAGGTGTTCACGGATCACAAGAGTTTGCAATACTTATTCAAGCAGAAGGAGTTAAATTTGAGGCAGAGGAGGTGGTTGGAGCTATTGAAAGACTATGATATCACCATCTTAATTATTTCATCCGAGGAAGGCCAATGTGGTGGCCGATGCTTTGATTAGGAACTCAGCCAGTATGGGTAGTCTTGTATATATTCCATTCGGTGAGATACCTCTTGCGTTGGATGTTCAGGATTTGGCCAATCAGTTCATGAGGCTGGATGTTTTGGAGCCCAACCGTGTATTGGCTTGCATAGTCACTCGTTCTTCTTTATTGGAGTGTATCCGAGATCGATAATATAATGTTCTTCATTTGTTTGTCCTTAAAGACACGTTGCAACACTGTGGTTCCAAGCATGTTACATTAGGAGATGATGGGGTTTTGAGGCTGCAGGGTCGAGTTTGTGCGCCTAATATGGATGGACTTCGAGAATTGATTTTAGAGGAGGCCCATAGTTCTCGGTACTCTATTCATCCGGGCGCCTCTCAAATGTATCAGGATTTGCGGTAGCATTATTGGTGGAGAAGGATAAAGAAGGATATTGTTGCAAATGTGGCTCAGTATTTGAATTGTCAGCAGGTAAAGTATGAGCATCAGAGATGTGGTGGTTTATTTCAGAGGATTGAGCTTCCCAAGTGGAAGTAGGAGCGTAGCACTATAGATTGGACTCCCACAGACTCAGAGGAAGTTTGATGTAGTGTCGGTTATTGTTGATAGGCTGACCAAGCCAGCCCATTCCATTCCTGTGCCACTCCTATTCTTCCGAGAGCTTAGCTGAGACATATATCCGGGAGATTGTTTGTCTTCATGGTGTGCCCGAGTCTATCATTTCTGATTGAGGTACACAGTTTACCTAGCACTTATGGAGAGCAGTTCAGTACGAGTTGGTCACATGGGTCGAGTTGAGCATAATATTTCATCCATTGGCAGACGGGCAGTCCGAACGTACTATTCAGATTTTGGAGGATATGCTCCGAGCTTGTGTCATTGCCTTTGGAGGCTCGTGGGATTAGTTTTTGCCTATAGCGGAGTTTTCAACTACCAATCGAGTATCCAGATGGCTTCTTATGAGTCTTTATATGGTAGGCGGTGTTGGTCGCCGGTTGGATGGTTTGAGCTGGGAGATGCTCGATTGTTGGGTATAGATCTAGTATTGGATGCCTTGGACAAGGTCAGGATCATTCAGGGTAGGCTTCGTATGGCTCAATCGAGGTAGAAGAGTTACGCCAACCGTAAGGTTCGTGATGTGGCATTCATGGTTAGCAATCGAGTGTTGCTTCAGTTGTCACCTATGAAAGGTGTAATGAGATTTGGAACGAATGGCAAGCTTAGCCCAAGGTTCATTAGCCCATTTGAGATTCTTGATCGAGTGGGAGAGGTGACTTACAGACTTGCGTTGCCGCCGAGTTTATCAGTCGTGTATCCAGTGTTTCATGTGTCCATGCTTTGGAAGTATCACGGTAATCCATCCCACGTGTTAAACTTTAGCACTATCCAGTTGGACAAGAACTTGTCATATGAGAAAGAGCCAGTAGCTATTCTAGACCGGCAGGTTCGTTAGTTAAGATCAAAGATTTTCCCTTTTGTTCGTATTCAGTGGAGAGGTCAGCTTGCTAAGGCATCGACATGGGAATCTGAGTATGATATGCGGAGCCGTTATCCCCATCTTTTTTCCGACTCAGGTACTTCCTTCTTATGTCCGTTCGAGGATGAACAATTGTTTTAGAGGTGGATAATGTCATGACTCAAAAGGTCATTACTTGATTTACGAGTAAATTCTTTGTCTTGAGGCCTTAGAAGCCTCCTTTTTTCTTACCTTGATTTGCCTGCACGGTCCGGGCGTATATCCGAAATGCTTTTATATGGAAATATAATGAAAATGTTAATTTGGCCTTTAAAAATTGAATTTAAGTTGACTTCATCAATATTTTGGGTAAACGGATCGGGACCTATGATTTAACGGTCCCGGAGGGTCCGTAGGAAAATATGGGACTTGGGAGTATACCAGGAATAGAATTCCGAGGTCCTAAGCCCGAGAAATGAATTTTTGAAAGAAATTATTTTACTGAAAATATAAGAGTTTTTGGAAATTTGATTATATTTGAAATTTATGATATCGGGCCAATATTTTGGTTTTGGAGCCCAATACAGTTTCAATATGACATTTAAGATACGTTTGTGAAATTTGGTCAGAAACGGAAGTCGTTTGATGTGATTCGGACCAGTAGTTGTGAAGTTTTATACTTTGAAAGTTTTGAGATTTTTCTTAGATTTCTATGCTAAATTCGTTGTTTAAGATGTTATTTTGGCGATTTGATCTCATGAGCAAGTCTGTATGATATATTTAGACTTGTGTGCATGTTTGGTTTAGAGCCCTGAGGGCTCGGGTGAGTTTCGGATAGGCGTCGGGGTGATTCAAACTTAGAAAGTCTGGTGTTTTTTCTGTTTGCTGGTGTCCAGGTTTTTATTCTATGCGATCGGATAGGTAGGTCCGCAATAGCATAGAGTTAATTCTGGGAGTCATCATTTGTTCTATGCTATCACATCGGTAGGTCTGCTGTAACGACCTGACCGGTCGTTTTGAGTCCTAGTGTGTCGTTCAGCAGTCTAAGGCCATGAGCAGCTTCAATTTAGGTGTTACGACTTGTGCGCACGGTCAGAATTGAGTTTCGGGAAGTTCGGAGTTGATTTGGGAAGAGAATTCCCATTTCGGAAGCTTAAAGTTGAAAGATTTAACTCGGATGGGACTTTTGTGTAAATGACCTAGAATTAGGATCTAAAAGTTCCAGCAAGTTTGTATGATGATTTCGGACTTAGGTGTATGCCTGGATCGGGTCTTGGATGACCCGGGAGCCTTTTGGCGCCTATTGTGGAAGTCATCATTTTGGAAGAAATTTCATAAGTTCGACTTGAAGTACATTTCAGCATTATCGATGTCCATTTGGGATTTCGAGTCTGTGAATAGCTCCGTATGGTGACTCTGGAGTTGGGAGCACGATCGGAAGTGAAATCGGAGGTCCGAAAGTCATTTTGGAGCCATTTGGCTAAAGATAGAAATTTGAAGGTTTTTGAGAAGTTTGACCGGAAGTGGAATTTTTGATATCGGGGGTCGAAATTCGATTTCAAAAGTTGGAGTAGGTCTGTAATGTTAGATATGACTTGTGTGCAAAATTTGAGGTCAATCGGATGTGATTTGATAGGTTTAAGCATCGAAAGTAGAAGTTGGAAGTTCTAAAGTTCACAAAGCCTGGATTGGGGGTTGATTCATGATTTTAGCGTTGCTTGACGTGATTTGAGGCCTCGAGCAAGTCCGTAATTTGTTTTGGGATTGGTTGGTATGATTGGTTGGGGTCCCGGGTTCTCAGGCTGATTCTGGATGGTTAACGAATCAAATTTGGAAGTTGAAGAATAGCTGAAGGTATGCTGCTTCTATCATAACCGCATCTGTGGTTCTAGGACAGCAGATGCGGTCAATCCTCCGCAGAAGCGGATTTTTGGTTAGGGCTTAAGGACCGCAAATGCGGTCAAGATTCTGCAGAAGCGGGGCCGCATCTGCAGAAGGCTGGTCGCAGAAGCGGAAGAGGGGCGGCCTAGGGAGGACCGCAGAAGCGGCATTTTAACTGTACCTGTGGAGCCGCAGAAGCGGTCAAGGGACCGCAGGTGCAGAAATAGCTGAGGCAGTGAGGTCTTTTAAGATCCGGGGTTGGTTCATTTCAACCCCATTTTCTTCTATTGGAGCCGATGGGGAGCAACCTCGAGGTGCCATTTTCATCACTCGTTATGAGATAAGTAATTTATACTAGCTTTGAGTTAAATGCAAAGTTTATATATGGATTTAGACAAAGAATTTGTGAAAACATTTGAGGTTTTGGTGGAAAACCTAGGAAATTGATATTCTTGGATTTTGACCATGATTTTGGGTATGAAATTTAGAGTAAATTATATATTTGAGTTCGTGAGGCTATGAATAAACCTTATCTTCAAAAAATTTCGGATTCCGGGTACGTGGGTCTGAGGGCATTTTTGTCAACTTTTCGATCGGGATTAGGAATTATTATGAATTGGATTATAATGAGTAATTTGGCATATATTAATGGATTTACATCATTATTGGCTAGTTTTGGAGCGTTGCGCATCGATTTGAGCCTTCGGAAGGACGTGGAATGCCGATTATGGATCTTCGGAGCGAGGTGAGTCTCCTTTCTAACTTTGTAAGAGGGAATTTTCCCTTTAGGTGAAATAACTGATTATGTGCTCCTATTTGTAGGGGCTACATACGCATGAGGTGACGAGAGTTTGTGCGTAGCTCCTACTATGCTATTGTCCGGGTAGTTAGGACCCAAAAGTATGCTATATTTGGATTAATTGTAAGCTGATTGATTGCTTGGATTGCTTAGATCGCATTAAATTAGTAAATTAATTTAAAAAAGGACTAAACTTCAATTTCTTAAATTGTTAAAAGAGGACTGGCTTTTAATTGGATAAGTGTTCCCTGATAAATCCTTAATTGGCTAATTGAGCATATATTTTTATGTAAACCTGCGTCGCATGATTGATTAACGAGCAGGGTGATTATTTATTTTACGTTGACCGCGTCGCATGGATAGTCCGCGAGTAGGGTAATAGATGCATCTATGGTTCGAGCCGTTCGACCCTTGGCAGTGCACATTTTATATTTCTGTTGGAGCGGGTCGTCGACCTCGGCATGATTTGCGCATGATATATATTGTTGCCTGAGAATTTTAAATATTGATATTTCCTTCATTGCTTGAGATAAATTGATCAGATAATGAAAAGTAAACCTTAAAAATCCTTTATTATTTGTTAAAAATGTTTACCTATTTTTCGGCTTCGTGAGTTAGAACTACTTAAATCCATGATTTCCTCACATTTTTAGTATATTATTATTTGACCTCTAGCAAGTGTTGAAATCGACCTCTCTTCTCTACTTCTTCGAGATTAGACAGGATACTCATTGAGTACACGTTGTTTACGTACTTATACTACACTTATGTGTATTTTTATTGCACAGGTATATGTAACTCTAGCAGCCTACTGGGCGCAGCGGCACGGATGATTCTATGACTAGGTGATCTGCATTATTCGAGACGGCCGCAGCTAGTATAGTCCCTTCCAGTATACTGTATTTACTTCCTATCCACTGTATTTCGGATGGATGTTGTATTTTATTTCCTTGTCAGTAGATGCTCATGCACTTGTGACACCGGTTTCTAGGAGATTTTTGGATTATTAAATGTTAAGTTTGTTAAAGATTTTACAGTTGTTTCCGTAGATTTTAATATTCGCTATCTAACGTATAAATAAAAATGATTTTGACAATACAAAAATAGGAATTTAACAAAGTATTTTGGTTTGCTTGCCTGACAGTAGTGTTCGACGCCACCACGACCCTTAGTGAATTTTGGGTTGTGACAACATGGTATCAGAGCACTAGGATCCTAGGGTCTCACGAATCTTGAGCAAGTCTAGTAGAGTCTCGCAGATCGGTAAGGAGACGTCTGTACTTATCCTCAGGAGGCTGCAGGACTGTTAGGAGTACCTCCCTTCTTGATTCCTTATCGTGTGATTTGATTCCTGTGAGGCTTATGCCTTTGTTTCTTTCCTACTCAATCTTGTGCGACGCGAAGCGCTTGTTATAAATCGAGAATTGAAGAATCAAAATGGTACTACGCATGTGGTGCAGGATGTTTCTCCCGGTGTAGTTGATTGGATAATTATTGTTATCTTATGGAAGGATATTCTAATATTTCAGCTCAGTAGCGGTACTTTTGAGGGCTTTATGGCTAGGCACAAGTTGCCATGATGCTTATGAATGACTGCTCCACAGTATTGATATGATGGTAGGATGTTGCCCACTTGTCGGGGTAGTGAATGACTTGAAGGGAGGTTTACCAAGTGCATAATCAAGGGATTTAGTATTTTATTCCCGGCAGGCAGAAAGGCAATCGAAACTAAGGATGGTCAGATGTGGACTGGTGGAAGTAATGAGACTTGATATTTGCAAGCGTGGTGGAGCTTTCTTCTATGATGGGGGCGTCGCGGTCCTAATTGAACGTACTAAGTTTGCCGGTGTTATGATCGGCTACAATTCACCTTTGGGGCAAGATATTGTGAAATCGTATTGGAGTACAAGTGTCAGATATTGCAATGTGCGGTGGTTCAGGATTGAATCAGTATTTCTAATGTTGACGGTTAGATAAAGATGACCTTCGGAAAGGTTTAAAGTTAGCACCAATTATGGGTCCAAGTGCCAGGAAGATAGATTTTTATTTAAGACAGCCAATGAATATCGAAGGACGAGGAAGGACATGTGGGAAGCATCAGGCGGTGTTCAAAAATTCCAAAAAGTCCAGGTATATGAAGCGAAGGTCGAATAGTCGATTAAGGGGATGAGTTCCGCCAAAGTGGGAGAGTGGCGGAGTTGCATATGGGCTTTGCAATGGGATGACCATGTACCTTAAGGAGAGTTTGGAGCAATTTGAGAATATTAGTGCTTAGTTATTGTGGTCTACAAATCTAATTTGAAGTAGGGGTTCTTGTGCGACAGGAGATTTAATATAATGGAAGGAGCCGCTTAAATGAAGGAGGATGCAGCATAACTTTGAATTGGGAGGATATTGCCGCACATTTAAATGATGTCCACGAGGGGTAAATGGACCTGTTCAGCTGAAGAGTGAGCTCAGACTCAGGATGGGTTAGTGACGTTGTAGTGATTGTACCCCGTGCAGCAGCATTAGAAGATGTTGTGGAGAGCTTTCTATAGGTGGGTTACCCAAGTGAGCAGGTTAGCGGTCGCGTGGTTGGCGAGGCTTCTGCAAAGAATTCTATCGATTATGTAGCAAAAAGATCGGTTATGCAAATGTGTTTGATGAGTTAGAATATAAGAAGGGGGTTTTACAGAAAGATTTCAAGAACCTTGGCCGTTAATTGTGCAAGGTAATGTCAATAAGAGATAAAGAGGACGGGTGAATTCCAGATTTGTAAAATAATGGCTTCATGCTAAGTGGGAGAGTCCCACCGCTTGTGATTGGGTTGCATGGTTAACTACTTGCGAGATTTTTGGCTATTAGCATATCGATGGGCTATTTCAGCTACGGAAAAGGACCATAAGTGTTAATTTGAGCAAAGGAAGTATTAAAGGTGGGCTATCCTTAGCCTTATTGGCTCATGTTCAGACTTGGGGGAAAATTTAGGATTTTGCCTTGTATAGATACTAGTTCCAAGGGAACTGATTCGGCGGGTTCTTTGCCAAGGGGGTATTCATATGATGGAAGACTCATGGATTTGATTATATTCGGGGCCAAGTCAGAGTGGGTAGCTCTCAACAACGATCATGGTAAATTCACAAGATGAGGTGTGATGCCTAATGATTTCGAGCGTATAGTTACGGGTAAGAATCAAGCTTGTTAGCAGCCTATGAGAAGAGGCATAGAATGTTCTGTGATATTTTGGCTTGCGATGTAGCAATTGGGAGGGGTGAAAATAGTTTATGGGATTTGAGACAGCATTGTCTCGCAGTTCAAGGTCGCTCGGGGTGAGTGCGGATAGAGTGTGGTAAGTGTTGGATGGAGTTATTACCGTTTCGATGGCAATCAAGGATAAATTGGACGAATATATATTGGTTAGCCATAATTGATTTGCATTATTGGTGTTAGAGATTAGTTCCTTCCGTGTGATCAAGTTATGCAAGTGATTTGTGACGGTGCGTATGAGGCTTGTCAGCCGCCGTAATTGATATTATTCTGAAGCATTCTACTATTATGGCTTGTTATGTGGAAGCGGATTCCGGAAGGGCTATGATGCCTTAGACCACTACTTAGATGTTTGCTTATTCTATGGTTATAAGAATTTGTCTGTGTGCTGCTATGTTTCTCCTGAAGTGAGTTCAATGAAAAGCTTTTATATGATGAAGTGTTGACCTATTAGTGGTTCCGGAGTTATGATAAGAATCATGCTCTATCGTACATTGGCATGTCGGGTGCAGTGAGTAGTATGGAATTTGAAGTGAAAATTAAGGTTGCAGTTCGGTGTGGACAAGCATGTCACAAGCTCGGATGAGCAGGAAAGGAGTTTCGATGTTTAAAGTAAGTTGGTATTGTCTTCAACGTCACCTAAGATCGGCATTTTATAAAAAGGTCTTGTGTCATGGTTAATGATTCTTGATAGCTTTTCAGCATTGGTGCGTCCGGTGGTTGGGATGTACGGACCTGTTATGTGTTTTGAAAGGTTGTGGGAGTGTATCCCACAAGAAGATTGTATAAGTGTGGCATATGGTCACTTGATCGATTAAAGATTTAAACCAAGTATGAGGATGGTGGTAATACTATTAATTTGAGAATTTATGCCTGGATGGCACTTTGGTTATTGGGTTATGGACTGTGGAGGTTCGCTCTAGTTACGAGAGTTGTTCTTATGTGTTATGAGCAGAAAGGAGGGTTATTATGGACCTTGGAAAGGTTATTAGCCTAGTCACTGCGATCAGAATCAGCTTAAGGTTGGTGGATGGATTCAAATGTGAATATGGGCTCTACATCAGGCCAAACGTGTTCATTTCAGTAATGCGCTCCTTATGGAAGAGTAGTCAGGGTGTTATTTTGTTGCCAGATATTTCATATAGTGATGCATTGCGTCGTATGAGTTGTGAGACAGCTTGAGAAATTGCTTATATGTTGAGGATATGCATATAAATGATGTTATATGAGCCAAATGGCTCTTGAGATTCAGATTGTATATCGCACCTCAATTATGCTTGAGTTTTGTAGCTTAAGGCGCGACATGTCCCCTCAGGGATGGTATTATGCACTTAGCGTGTTTATGAACGATATTCAGTATTTTGTTTTAATGAGTAATTTTTCTCAAGGTGTATCTCCTTATGTGAGTTTTATATGTGGATCGGGTGGCACGCCGCCATGGGCATGTCATGTGGATCAGGTGGCATGCCGCCATGAGTATATTATTTGGATCGGGTTGCACGCCGCAACAATGTGATATTGAGTACAGTTCCCTAAGTCTGTTTGATCTGTTTTGTTTCCTATTTTTCCAAGGAAAGCTCATATTAGCTGTGTGCCCGCGTCGATGTATGATTCGCGAGCGGGGTAATTGTATTTCCTTTTAAGAGTTTGTTTTCTTCGGTATCACGTCCAAATTGGTAGCCTATCGGCACATTATAGCATCATATGAGACTTTTGATTATGTCTAGGGTGGCTTACTGTCTGAGCAGTTCGTATTGAGTGAGACGAGGTTAAATCTAGGAACAGTGCAGTCGGATTATATGAAGTATGTTAAGGAGAAAAGACCCTTATTTGGTTCAGAATGAGGTGATGGCTCCTGTCAGGAGTATAGACCTAATGAATTGTTGATTCGGCAGTTGGTTATAGACCTCTACACATCTCTTCTATCGTGGAGGTATTTGCAGAGTTAGAGCAAGACCTATGTAGGTCATGAGGTAATGGGAGCATCAGAGTCATGGAATTTCGACTAAATTGATCAGAGAATGTTATCGTGGTCCTATGAGTAAAATGATGAAAGGTGTGAATTCAGCTAAGGTATGCAGTCCTGTTTGGGTGTTACGTGTAGTTATTGACATGGTGATCGTATATTCGAAACAGGTCTGGCATAGAATTCCGGATGTTGGAATGCTCTAAGGCCTATTTTCTTGAATAAAAAGGGAATATCTTCAGAATTTATCAAGCTAATGTGCTCAACTAAGTTTTGGTAGCACGGGAAGGTGCATGAGAAGTTGAACAGTGATTTCAGGCTACTCCAGTGTAGTTCTCAGCACGTTCGAGGACGAACGTATGTTTAAGTGGGAGAGAATATAACGACCCGGCTGGTCGTTTTGAGCCCTAGCGCGTCATTCAACAGTCTGAGGCCATGAGCAGCTTCAATTTTGGTATTATGACTTGTACGCGTGGTCGGAATTGAGTTTCGGGAAGTTTGGAGTTGATTTGGGAAGAGAATTCTCATTTCAGAAGCTTAAAGTTGAAAGAATTAACTAGGATGGGACTTTTGAGTAAACTACCCTAGAATTAGAATCTGAAGGTTCCAGCAGGTTCGTATGATGATTTCGAACTTAGGCATATGCTTGGATCGGGTCTTGGATGACCCGGGAGCGTTTTGGCGCCTATTGTGGAAGTTACCTTTTGGAAGAAATTTCATAAGTTTGGCTTGAAGTGCATTTTAGTGTTTTCGATGTCCGTTTGGGATTCCGAGTCTGTGAATAGCTCCGCATGATGATTTTGGTGTTGGGAGCACGATCGGAAGTGAAATTGGAGGTCCGAAAGTCATTTTGGAGCCATTTGGCTAAAGATAGAAATTTGAAGGTTTTTGAGAAGTTTTACTTGAAGTGGACTTTTTGATATCGGGGTTGGAATCCGATTCCGAAAGTTAGAGTAGGTCCGGAATGTCGGATATGACTTGTGTGCAAAATTTTAGGTCAATCGGACGTGATTTAATAGGTTTAAGCATCAAAACTAGGAGTTTGAAGTTCTAAAGTTCATAAAGCTTGGATTGGGGGTTGATTCATGATGTTAGCGTTGTTTGATGTGATTTGAGGCCACGAGCAAGTCCGTAATGTGTTTTGGGACTGGTTGGTTTGATCAGTTGGGGTCCCAGAGGCTTCGGGTGGATTCCAGATGGTTAATGGATCAAACTTGGAAGTTGAAGAATAGCTGAATGTATGCTGCTTATGTCATAACCGCATCTGCAGTTCTAGGACCGCAGAAGTGGGATCGCAGATGCGGTCAATCCTCCGCAGAAGCGGATTTTTGGTCAGGGCTCGAGGACCGCAGAAGCGGTCAAGATTCCACAAAAGAGGGACTGCATCTGCGGAAGGCTGGTCGCAGAAGCGGAAGAGGGGCGGCCTAGGGAGGACCTTAGAAGCTGCATTTTAACCGCACCTGCGGAACCGCAGAATCGGTTAAGGGACCGCAGGTGTGGAAATAGCTGAGGCAGTGAGGTCTTTTAAGATCCGGGGTTGGGTTCATTTTAACCCCATTTTCTTCCATTGGAGCCGATGGGGAGCAGCCTTGAGGTGCCATTTTCATCACTCGTCATGAGGTAAGTAATTTATGCTAGCTTTGAGTTAAATACAATGTTTATATATGGATTTAGACTCGGAATTTGTGGAAAAAATTGAGGTTTTGGTGGAAAACCTAGAAAATTGATATTCTTGGATTTTGACCATGATTTTGGGTATGAAATTTAGAATAAATTATATATTTGAGTTCGTGAGGCTATGGGTAAACCTTATCTTCGAAAAGTTTCAGATTCTGGGCACGTGGACCCGAGGGCATTTTCGTTAACTTTTTGGTTGGGATTAGGAATTGTTATGAATTGGATTATAATGAGTACCTTGACATATATTAATGGATTTACATAATTACTGGCTATTTTTGGAGCGCTGTGCATCGATTCGAGTCTTTGGAAGGACGTGGAACGCCGGTTATGGATCTTCGGAGCGAGGCGAGTCTCCTTTCTAACCTTGTAAGAGGGAATTGTCCCAATAGGTGAAATAATTGATTATGTTCTCCTATTTGTGGGGGCTACGTATGCACGAGGTGACGAGAGTCCGTGCGTAGCTACTATTATGCTATTGTCCGGGTAGTTAGGACCCGAAAGCATGCTATACTTGGATTAATTGTAAGCTCATTGATAGCTTGGATTGCTTAGATCGCAAGAATTAGTAAATGAATTTCAAAAAGGATTAAACATCAATTTCTTACATTGTTAAAAGAGGATTAGCTTTTAATTGGACAAATGTTCCCTGATAAATCCTTAATTGGCTATTTGAGCATGTATGTTTATGTGAACCTGCGTCACATGATTGATTCACGAGCAGGGTGATTGTTTATTTTATGTTGACCGCATCACGTGGATAGTTCGCGAGCGGGGTAATAGATGCATCTATGTTCGAGTCGTTCGACCCTCGGCAGTGCACAGTTTACATTTCTATTTGAGCGGGCCGTCGACCTCGGCATGATTTGCGCATGATATATATTGTTGCCTGAGAATTTTAAATGTTGATATTGCCTTCATGGATTGAGATAAATTGATCAGATAATGAAAAGTAAGCCTTAAAAATCATTTTTATTGTTAAAGGTGTTTACCTATTTTCCGGCTTCCTGAGTTAGAACTACTATATAAATCCATGATTTCCTCACATTTTTAGTATATTATTATTTGACCTCTAGCAAGTGTTGAAATCGACCTATCGTCTCTACTTCTTTGAGATTAGACGGAATACTCATTGAGTACACGTTGTTTACGTACTCATACTACACTTCTATGCATTTTTGTTGCACATGTATATGTAACTCTAGCGGCCTACTGGGCATAGCAGCACGGATGATTCTGGGACTAGGTGAGCTGCATTATTCGAGACGGCCGCAGCTAGTACAGTCCCTTCCAGTATACTGTATTTACTTCTTTTCCACTGTATTTTGGATGGATGTTGTATTTTATTTCATTGTCAGTAGATGCTCATGCACTTCTGACACCAGGTTCTAGGAGGATTTTTGGATTATTAAATGTTAAGTTTGTTAAAAATTTCGTGGTTGTTTCCGTAAATTTTATTATTCATTATCGAATGTATAAAGAAAAATGATTTTGACAATACAAAAATGGGAATTTAATTGAGTATTTTGGTTGGCTTGCCTGACAGTGGTGTCCGGTGCCAGCATGACCCTTAGTGGATTTTGGGTCGTGAAATCCGCGATAGCATAGAGTTAATTCTTTGGGTCGCCATTTGTTCTATGAGAACACATCCAAATCGTGTGCGAACGTATAAGTTCCATGTCCAGTTATTTTAAAATAGTAGCAAAATGGGATTTCTTCAAAACTTCATAACTTTTTCACTTAAACTCAAACTTTGGCAATTTTTAAAGAGGAATTTCACCACAAAATCTTAGGTATGTGTTCTTAGATTCGTTTCTTCAATTTCTATTAACATCTATTAGATTTCTACGCCTAAATCATATTCTTAAGGATAGAAAATTGGGGATTTGGATAAAGGTCGGACTTTTTGTATAATTGGAAATTAGAACTCATTTTGGGGTCGGATTCCGAAACTAATTACATATTCGGGCTCATGGGTGAATGAGTGATCGTGTTTTGGTCCGAACTACGTGTTTTGACCAAGCAGGCTCGGGGTTGATTTTTGACTTTCTGGAGAAAATGATAGAAAACCTATAATAAGTGTTGAGTATGAATTCTATAGCATTTATTGATGTTCCTCAATTAATTTGGACTAGATACAAGTAATTTGGAGGCGAATTCTAAAGGAAAAGAGGTGTTTGAGGCTTGAGTTGGCTGTGGAAGTTTGAGATAAGTGTTTGGTCTAACCTTAGCTTGAGGGATTAGGAGTTGTATCTTACTTTTTACATGTTAACTGTGGAGTACGACGTATAGGCATGGTGACGAGTATCTATACGTCGGTGTCAAGCATGCTATGAGTTTTGTATTGTAATATTTATGACTCCATTGTGGTTTATTCGTGCTTCATATGAGAATTATATTATTGTTCCCTTGCCAAGATGTTGTTGTGATATTATTATTCCCTTGCTGGGATGTTCGTTGTGGTATTATTGTTCCCTTGCCGGGATGTTGTTATAATATTATTGTTCCCTTGTCGGGATGTTGTTATTATGCTATTGTTCCCTTGCCGGGGTTCTTTTATGATTAGTGTCGATAAATAAAATTTGTGTGGGTCACATGCCTGGAACAGTAATATATGAAATGGGAGCAGGTTACACGCCTGCAACGGTAATATATAAAATGGGAGCGGGTTGCATGTCTACAATGGTAATACATGAAATGAAAATGGGTTGCACGCCTGCAACGGTAATATATGAAATGGGAGCGGGTTGCACGCCTGCAACGGTAATACATGAAATGGGAGCGGGTTGCACGCTTACAACGGTACTATATGAAATGGGATTGGGTTGCATGCCTGCAACGGTGCTATATGAAATGGGATCGGATTACATGTCTGCAACGGTATTACATGTGTACTTGATTTTTCTTATTTACTTATCTTTTGCTGGTAATTGATTTATAACGTTCCTTACATTTCTCTACTATTATTTTGTTGTTATCTATTACTCCTCGCAACATGTTTCCCCCGCCCAACTTTAGCTGTAATTATCTGCTATTATTTTTCATTGTATATGATTTAACTGCACAGGTTTATTTGGTAGTCTCGTCCTAGCCTTGTCTCTACTTCGCCGAGGTTAAGCTAGGAACTTACCAGGACATGGGATCAGTTGTGCTGATACTACACTCTGCACTCTGTGCAGATACTGTTATCGGAGCATTTGGAGCGCAGTGAGGCTGCTATCTTCAGTCTACTCAGGCAACCCGAGGTAGTCCTGCAAATATCCGCGGACCTTGGCATCTCCTCATATCACTTCTCTTTCTGTTTTTACTTATTCAGACCTTATCTGTAGTATTCTTAGATAGTCTGTGTCTTATGACACCAAATTTTGGGTAGTATTGTACTTCAAATTATGTAGCAGTGTTTGATTGAATTATTAAGTTTTCGTCTCCCGCATTTTCGATTATTTATTTATTCTTCTTTTTAATCACTTATTATTTTAAATTGTTGAACATGTTTAATAAAAAGGATAATGAATTTATAATATTCGTCTTGCCTAGCTTCCATGAGTAGGCTCCATCATGATTCTCGAGGATAGAAAATCTGGGCCGTGACAAAAAAAAATAAAATAACACATTAGTTACTTTGAGTTTGTGTGAATTTTTAGAAGAATAATTAGATTTTTGAAGAAAATAGAGTCATGAAAATATTGGCTATTTGGAAGGAGGAGGCAAGAAAACATAGGGACTTGGGGGAAGTGGGGTGGGGGAAGAGAGTAGCATAAAAAATATTTTCCACTGTCTAACTTAACACTAAAAAATATTTTTTGGAAAAAGTTTTCCATTCACCAACTAAACAAGGGAAAATAAGTAATAAAACCACTCATTTTCCATGATTTTTCATGGAACACATTTTCCATCATACCAAACACACCGTATGAGTAAAATGAAAAGTTAAAGCTAGAATTATTTTTAAAATATAAAAATTATCACGAAACTTAGCTCAAAGTAATAATATAAAATAAGAAAATAGACAAGAATGTAAGGAGCAAGAGAGAAGAGATTCTTATTTCTTCCATGTGTTCAAGTGTGG
This sequence comes from Nicotiana glauca, assembly GCA_026770625.1. Taxonomy (NCBI): domain Eukaryota; kingdom Viridiplantae; phylum Streptophyta; class Magnoliopsida; order Solanales; family Solanaceae; genus Nicotiana; species Nicotiana glauca. Next base: position 41,626 of record MU715533.1, read on the forward strand.
ACAATGTGATGCCAAAGACCTCTATTTAGAGGATGACATGAAGGTAATACAAAAGGATTTCATGAACATAGTATTAGCTATTGAGATCATGGGGGAATATCATGGAGGAGGTTATAGAGTTATGGGAGTTACAACCATAATGGTGAAGAATAGTGGGAGTTTAATGGAGAATAGTAGTGGGAGTAACTTCTTTAGGAGTTATAGACATCCACTACAAAATATAATATTTCATAACACTCCCCCTTGGATGTCAATAGATAGTGTGCCTCGTTAAAATCTTACTAAGAAAAAACCCTGTGGGAAAAAATCTTAGTGAAGGAAAAAGAGTACACATATCTTGTAATACGCATTATTTTCTGCCTCATTATAAACCTTGCCAGAAAACCTAATGGGATAAAATCTTAGCTAAGGAAAAAAGAGTACAGCGCGTATTTGCCTTCCCTTGATGAAAACATCACTTTATTCTTAGGAGACGACGAATTCAAAGTTTGTATAACAATTTCTCTAATTTTGATATCCGCAATGCCTTGTGAAAAAGATTTTCAAATTATCACTTAAACAAATTTGTTGAAGAACTTTGGTGAATGTGCTTTATTTTGTCTCCTTCGATAGTCCTTCTTTCAATTGAGTTATGCATGCAGTATCATCTTCAATGTAATTGGAACCTTGTTAAAAATCACAATATGGCATTACTCTCACATACAAATAGATTGTTTCAAGAACGAATTTCAGAAAATGCCTACATTTGCATAACCAACAAAACCTTGACAATCATTGTTAGAATAAAAAAATCTATAATAAAGATTCCTTTCGCAATATACACTAATAATATTTCAATATACATAGGAGTAAAAGTATATCTCGCTAGAATATTGTTATACTTATGGTTCTAGCAAGATACATTAGTGCACCTTTTGCAACATACACAAAAATAAATCATGCACACCATGATTACTCTAATTCACATAAGGATCTGCTGAAACTTTATATATTTCAGAACAATTTAAATCCTTCAAGAATTTTCATTATATAAATATCAAGTTTTTCATGTATTGCGCAATTAAGACCTAAAAAGGATTTCATCCACCATAGGAGAACTTATCTCCATATAAAATTCCAGAATATTATGAAAAATCTTGTGCTATAAGTCGTCTTTATGTCTATCAACTTGATTTTTCATTTCCCTTTCTGGTGTTGGGACTATCCGTCCAACTTCATATTTTTCAAGTGAAGTCAATTTTAATTGTATATTTTTTATTTGGCCAATTATTTATCTGTCCAAATCCCATAATAGATTTGAGCTCAAGATCCTCGTCAATATTAATAAAATTGACCGCTACATTATATCAACAATATTGTCGATGGTCATTTTATATCGGTTTAATTATCAATAAATAAAGACATAACTTATCGAAGTCTTAATAGTTTCAGGTACCAGAGCCTCTCTCATGAGGTCTTAAAAAGTGTTATGTCGTGGCGATCTTATAAATCAATTGCCTCCTTAGTATGACCATCTTTATCATTTGCTCTGCTCCTTCTTCAAGTAGTTTTATCTTTGCAATCGATTAGTCTATTACGCTTCATGTGTTCCGTAGACTATGTCCATCATGGACTTTATTCTATTTGGTGCATCAGCAGCTGAAATATAACATTTAGCTTTGGGTCAGCAAATGTGCCTGACAATATTTTGCAACTAAATTACGACTTGAACTTCAAGTTCACATTTTTTTTATACGAGGATCTAGGTGCACTCATAATAATTCATTCCATATTTTACTTTTTCAGCTACTCATTTCCCCCCCTAATGCTGGGATCACGAATACATTTTCCAACCTTCTTTGGCAACCCATCTTATACATTGTGGTCGGATAATTAAATCATATAGCAAATTCATATTTCTAGATGGAAATTATTTGGTTCCTAACCCTGAACCAATTAAGATATGGAGAATTCATAACTTGTTGGCTATTGTGTACAAGTGTTTTTGTATCTTAAATAATATACCTCATACCAAATTTTGATTTGGAAATTTTATTCTCATAACCAATGGTTTAGCTTAATTGAGGCATACCGTTTCTGCTAAACCAACTTGGATTTAAAACCAGTATTATCAAGATAAATATAATAATTGTATTCTGGAGCTGTGCTATAATAATATGAGCAAGCAACCTTGCAAAAGCCAAACTGCAAGTTGATAACAAATGCACATGTGATCATAGAATAGATGCATCTATTAAAATTATATAATAATAAATAGTCCTGTCACGACCCGAATTTTCCACCACCGGGATCGTGATGGCGCCTACTATCGGAGCTAGGCAAGCCAATTACTTAAACATTCCACAAAGTTTTTATCTAGAAAAATATGATAAACTGAAATAAATACTTAAAATATGCGAAAGACTTCTAGCAAAAACGACATCATAATGCGGAAGTTTCAAACATATCTCTACCCAGTATCTGGTGTCACCACTCACGGACTACTAAGGAGTACTAACAATATCAGTCTGAAAGAAAATACACAAGAGTCTGTCTCGATACAAGTAAACAAACTAAAGTAACATAGATGAGACTCCGAGCCGGCGGACGTCAGCTAAGCTACCTGAGAGTCTCTAGACTGAAGGTCGGCTCCCGGTGTAGAACTGCTGCGGCGGTCCGTAAGCTGCCTTCTGATCTGTACACAAAAAGGCACAGAAGTGTAGCATCAGCACAACCGACCCCATGTGCTGGTAAGTGCCTGGCCTAACCCCGGCGACGTAGTGACGAGGCTAGACAGGACCTACCACAAACAACCTGTACGGATATATACAATCACAGGAGAATACGCTAAACTAAACAGTTAAAAGGGGAGGGAAACATGCTGGGGGGTACAACAGTTCAAATACAGAAATCGGCTAACAAGAGTGAAAACTGAGCAAGTAACAACTAATAAAGAAACACCGAAAATCTCATCATACAGAACAATATACTCAGTCAATATTCTCGTTGCGGCGCGCAACCCGATCCTCAACATTTAACACCATTGCGGTGTGCAACCCGATCCTCGACAATTAACCCGTTGCGGCGTGCAACCCGATCCTCGACAATTAACCCGTTGTGGCGTGCAACCCGATCCTCAACATTTAGTACTGTTGCGGCGTGTAACCCGATCCTCAATATTTACAACCAAGACTCACCCAACGTCATTCACAACTCAGGTGCGAGGGGAGTAACATCAGAAATACAAAAGTCCTAACAAGGGAAATATATTTAACAACTGAAGTATCCCGGCAAGGTAGTGTTCAATTTATACCAAAATCCCGGCGAGGGAGTATTCAATTTATACCAACATCCCGGAAAGGGAGTATTCCATTTATACAAACATCCCGGCAAGGGAGTATTCAATTTATACCAACATCCTAGCAAGGGATCAATCAATTTATACCAATATCCCAGCAAGAGATCAATCACCACTCCTTTCAATACTTTCATCTATTACTCAATGGTAGTTATCATTCGAGCCAACACTCCAAAGTGTTAATATTTCAAAATATTTCATGATTTAGCCTCAAACTCTTCACATTATGTAGTTATCATTTATTAGCTTAGAAGAGTCTCAAATTATCTAAAAAACAAATACAAACAAGGATCCACGGTCATGCTAGACTCCGGTGTATAGACACTCGTCACCACTCCTATACACCGCACTCGATCATTTAGCAAATAGCAATTTGTAATACTCCAATCCTATTCCCTTCAAGCCAAAGTTAGATCAAACATTTACCTCGAAGGTTTACGGCCAACTCAATCCTTAAGCAATGCCTTTCCTTTCGAATCCAACTCCGAAACAACGATATCTAGCCATAATTAGTTCAATATTATCAATAATGGCTCAAAAACACAATCCCATAGCCTAGAAATATAATTCCCATCATTCTTCCAAAATTAGCAAACTCCGACACCGGGCCCACATGGTCCAAACTCGAGGCTAGGACCAAATTCCAATCACCCATAACCCCACGAGTTCAAATATATAATTTGTTTTAAGATTCGACCTCAAATTGAGGTTGAATCACCCAAAATCCCAAAAGCCCTAGTTCTACCCAAATCCCCTATTTTCTACCTTGAATTCATGCTTTAGGGCCTAGGATTTCAATAGATAATTATGGAAAATAAAGAAGATGAGTTAAACAATACTTTCCCGAGAAGCTTTGGTGAAGAGATGCTCTAAAAATCGCCAAGAAGCTTTGGAGAAGAAAGGGTTCGTGTATTTGAAGAAATATTTCCCGACACTGTTCTGTTTTAGACATTTTAAATAACTAGGCAAAATTTACCCTTCGCATTCCTGAAGGATTGACTCTACAGACCATCGCGTTCGCGATGAGAAGGATGCGAACGTGAAGAGAAAGACTAGGGGGTCGAGGGAATTGGCCTACACGAACGAATTGGCCTGTACGCGAACGCGATGGGAAGGGACTGGGGACCTACGCGAACATGGTCCAGTCATCGCGAACGCAAAGAAGAAAAGAGGGCTGGACCCTTAGAGTTCCATAACTCTACGCGAACGCGAACAAGTGATGCGAACGCGATGAAGGATGAAGCTGAAGCTTCGCGAACGCGATAAAGAAGACGCGAACGCGCTGAAGAACCTGTCTACATCAGCTGAACTCAATTTTCTGCAATTTTCTTAGTGTGAAAACCACCCTGAACCACCTCCGAATCACACTCGAGCCCTCAAGGCTCCCAACTAAACACACACACTAACTTAATAACATCCTACGAACTTGCTCGAGCGATCAAATCGCTAAAATAACATCAAAATCAAAGAATCAACCCCCAAAACTCATAATTTTCATTTCAAAGTTCATAACTTCCAAATTTCCCATTTTTAGTCCGAAACACGTCAAATGACATCCATTTTCAACCAAACTTTACAGATAGCACTTAACGTATATTTAAGACCTGTACCGGGCGTTGGAACCAAAATACGAGCCAGATACCTATATTTCTAGCTCATTTTCATTTCTATTTTTTCCTTCGAAATTTCAGAAAATAATTTAACAGAAAAATTCTTTTACCGGGGTTCTAGACCTCGGATTTCGACTCCGAGCACATGCCCGAGTCCCATATTTGTCTACCGAACCTCCCGGGACCATCACATCACGGGTCCGGGTCCGTTTACCCAAAATATTGACCAAAGTCAACTATATCAATATTAATATCATAATTCTTCAAATTTTTCACAGAATTCACATACTTTAACATAAAAAAATTTTTGGCTTCACGCCCGGACTGCGCACGCAAATCGAGGCAACTAAAAATGAGGTTTCCAAGGCCTCGGAAGCGCGGAAAAAGGGAGAAATACGGTGATGACCCTTTGGTTCGTCACATTTTCCACCTCTAAAATAATTGTTCGTCCTCGAACGGACAAAAGAAAGAAGTACCTGATTCAGGAAATAGATAAGGGTAACGGCTCCACATATCAAACTCGAACTCCCAGGTCGATGCCTCAAGAGGCTGACCTCTCCACTAAACACGCACTGAAGGAAAACTCTTCAACCTCAACTGTCGAACCTGCCGGTCTAGAATAGTTATCGGCTCCTCCTCGTAGGATCTCTGTGATACCTCCGGAGCATAGACACATGAAACACTAGATGTACGGCTGACAAGCTAGGTAGCAAGGCAAGCCTATAAGCCACCTCTCCCACGCAATCAAGAATCTCAAATGGACCAATGAACCTAGGGCTAAGCTTGCCCTTTTTCCCAAATCTCATCACACCCTTCATAGGCGATACACGGAGCAATACTCGCTCACCAATCATGAAAGCTACATCTCGAACCTTGCGATCCGCATAACTCTTTTGCTGCGACTGAGCCGAACGGAGCCTGTCCTGAAAGATCTTGACCTTATCCAAGGCTTCCTAGACTAAATCTGTACCTAACAACCGAGCCTCTCCCGGCTCAAACCATCCAATTGGAGACCGACAGCGCCTACCATACAACACCTCATAAAGAGCCATCTGAATGCTGGATTGGTAGCTGGTCTTGTAGGCGAACTCTGCTAAAGGTAGAAACTGGTCCCAAGAGCCTCCAAAATCAATAACACAGGTTCGGAGCATATCCTCCAATATCTAAATAGTCCTCTCGGACTGACCATCTGTCTGAGGATGGAATGTTTTACTCAACTGAACCTGGATGCCTAACTCCTGCTGAACTGCTCTCCAAAAGTGCGAGGTAAACTGCGTACCCCGATCCAAAATGATGGATGTCGGCACACCATGAAGGCGAACAATCTCTCTGATGTAGATCTCAGCAAGTCTCTCTGATGAATAGGTGGTGGCAACAGGAATGAAATGTG
>MU715533.1:47986-96916 GCA_026770625.1 Nicotiana glauca
ACAATGTCCTTCTTCATCCTACGCCACCAATAATGCTGCCGCAAGTCCTGATACATCTTCGTGGCGCCCGGGTGAATAGAATACCGAGAACTATGGGCCTCCGCTAAGATCAACTCTCGAATACCATCGATATTGGGAACACATACTCTCTCCTGCAACCTCAAAACACCATCCGCATCTAAAGTCACCTTCGTGGAACCTCCACGCTGCACAATGTCTCTCCGGACACATAAATGAGGATCATCAAACTGCTGATCACGGATACACTCCAATAATGAAGAACGAGCGACAGTGCAAGCTAAAACTCAGCTAGGCTCAGATATGTCCAACCACAAATCGATTGGCCAAAGCCTGAATATCCAAAGCAAGCGCTCTCTGGCTGACCGGAACATAAGCAAGACTACCCATACTGGCTGACTTCCTACTCAATGATCCGCCACCACATTGGCTCTCCCCGGGTGGTACAAAATAGTAACATTATAATCCTTTAATAACTCTAATCAACTCCGCTGCCTCAAATTCAACTCTTTCTGCTTGAACAAGTATTGCAAACTCTTGTGATCAGTGTACACCTCACGCGTCACAGCATATAAGTAATTCCTCCAAATCTTTAACGCATGAACAATGGCTGCCAACTCTAGATCATGGACTGGGTACTTTTTCCCGTGAATCTTCAACTGCCTCGAAACATAAGCAATGACCCTGCCATCCTGCATTAATACTGTACCAAGCCTAATACGGGAAGCATCACAATAAATAGTATAAGGCCCTAAACCTGAGGGCAAAACCAAGATCGGTGCCGTAGTCAGAGCTGTCTTGAGCTTCTAAAAGCTCTTCTCGCACTCGTCTGACCACTGGAACTGAGCACCCTTCTGGGTCAACCTGGTCATCGGGGCTGCTATAGATGAGAATCCCTCCATAAATCGAGGATAATAACCGACTAACCCCAAAAAACTTCGAATCTCAGTAGCTGAAGCTGGTCGAGGCCAATTCTTGACTGCCTCAATCTTCTTTGGGTCTACCTGAATGCCCGCTGCTGATACTACATAACTAAGAAACGCAATTGAACTCAACCAGAACTCGCACTTTGAGAACTTGGCATACAACTAGCTATCCTTCAGAGTCTGAAGAACCACTCTGAGGTGTTGCTCGTGCTTCTCCTGACTGCGGGAGTACACAAGAATATCATCAATGAAAACTATCACGAACAAGTCCAAGTAAGGCCTGAACATTCGGTTCATCGACTCCATAAACATTGTTGGGACATTGGTCAACCCAAATGACATGACCAAAAACTCATAATGCTCATACCGAGTGCGAAATACTGTCTTAGGGACATCAGATGCCGTAATCCTCAATTGGTGATAACCTGACCTCAAATATATCTTTGAAAATACATTCGCACCCTGCAACTGGTCAAATAAATCATCAATCCTCGGTAGTGGGTACTTGTTCTTTATTGTCACTTTGTTCAATTGCCGGTATTCAATACACATTCTCATCTATCCATCTTTTTTCTTCACAAATAGAACTGGTGCACCCTAAGAATAAACACTAGGCCTGATGAAGCATTTCACAAGCAAGTCCTACAACTGATCCTTTAGCTCTTTCAGCTCTGGCGGGGCTATACGATACGGCGGAATAGAAATGGGTTGCGTGCCTGGGGCCAGATCAATACAAAAATCAATATCCCTGTCAGGCGGCATACCCGGCAGGTCTGAAGGAAAAACCTTTGGAAACTCCCAAATAATAGGAACTGAATCAATAGAAGGAACCTCCGTGCTGGAATCGCGAACATATGCCAAATAAGCTAAACACCCCTTCCCGACCGTGCGTCGAGCCTTAATATATGAAATAACACTGCGGGTGCCATGTCTTGGGGACCCTCTCCACTCCAATCGGGGCAAGTCTGGTAAAGCAAAGGTCACGGTCTTGGCGTGACAATCCAAGATCGCATGATACGGGGACAACCAATCCATCCCCAATATAACATTAAAATCAACCATGTCTAGAAGTAATAGATCAACACGGGTCTCAAGACCCTCAAATACCACTACACATGAACGATGAACTCTGTCGACCACTATAGAATCACTCACTGGCGTGGATATATATACAGGAATGCCCAAGACATCACTAGGAATAGCCAAGTAGGGAGCAAAATAAGACGACACATATGAATACATGGACCTAGGGTCAAATAGCACTAAAGCATCCCTGTCACAAACCAGAATAGTACCAGTAATCACAGCATCTGACGACTCGGCCTCTGGCCTGGATCGCAAAGCATAACAACGGGGCTGGGCCCCACCTCCCTGAATAGCATCTCTAGGGCGATTAACTACGGGCTAACTTCTGCCTCTGCCGGTCCGAGCTCCACCTCTACGGTCCCTACCTCCACCTCTATGATCCCTACCCTCGCCCTTAACTGGTTGGGCGACCTGTGGATCACCTGCTACCTGAATCATGGGATGAGGACCCTGCTGCTGTGACCGAACATCCCTCAACCTCGGGCAATATCTCCTGATATGGTTGAGATCCCCACACTCATAACACCCAGCAGAATGCAGCAACTAAGAAGGTTGGGTCTGACCCTGATGCCCTAAATGACCTCCTCGAAGGCTCTGAAGTGGTAGCACACTGATGGGCTGCTGATCAGAGTAGTGCTGCTGAGAACTGCTACTGCCCACGGTACCGTATAAAACCTGAAGCGCTAACTGAAAGGGCCTCTGAGGGTGGCCTCTTTCATATGAATCCCTACCTCCAGATGAGGTACCACTGAACCTACCAGAATGACGAGGCCTCTTATCTGACCCCTGACCACCTCCCAGAGCGAGTGCCATCTCTACCCGGTGGGCTGCATTGGCCGCCTCCTAAAAGGAAATATCACTACCAACTTCCATGGCCATCTGAAGACGGATCGACTGAATCAATCCATCAATGAATCTTCGGACCCTCTCTTGCTCTGTAGGGAGTATCACAACTGCATGGCGTGCCAAATCAACAAATCTATTCTCATATTGTGTAACTATCATGGAGCCCTGATGGAGGCGCTCAAACTGCCTGCGAAGAGCCTCCCTCTGAGTGACGGGGAGAAACATCTCCAAGAACAACTCTACAAACTGATCCCATGTCAAAGCTGGAGACCCTGCTGGTCTAGATAGGCAATAATCTCTCCACCAAGTCTTGGCGGATCCTGCAAGCCTGAAGGTGCAAAAATCGACCCCGTTGGTCTCCACTATACCCATGGTCCTGAGAATCTCATGACAACTGAATAGAAAATCCTGGGGATCCTCTGATGAAGCACCGCTGAAAGTGGTGGTGAAAAGCTTGGATAATCGATCAAGTCTCCATAAAGCATCCGAAGATATGGCCGCTCCATTAGCGGCCTGAGCTGTAATACTTTTCTGAGCTGCCACTGCGGGCTAAACCACTGGAACCTGAGTCCGGGGAGCTACCTGATCTGGAGTACGCGTAGCAGGAGTCTGAACCCCTCCTCCAGCCTGAGAAGTGGCTGGTGCTACTGGCAGCAAACCCGCTCTAATGACACTGTCCATAAAGCCTGCTATACGGACAGGAGCATCCTGGAGATCCGGGGGAAACATAACCCCTCCTGGGACCTGAGATGGGCCCACTGGAGCTGCTGGGGCTGGAACCTCCTCATCAAAGACAATATGAGGCTCCACCTCTGGAACTGCTGCCTGGGGCTGAGCCCTTCCCCTACCACGGCCTCTGGCACGGCCTCGGCCCTTGCCCCTCGCGGGAGCTGCTATTGGGGGCTCAGGCTGTTGCGCGGTAGAAGAAGAAGCACGTGTTCTCGCCATCTGCGAAAGAACAGAGTAGAAGGACAATCAGTATTTGAGAAACAGATTCGCACGACAAGAAAGAACAAAAGTGAAACGTTTCCTAACTCTGCAGCCTCTGGGGATAAATACAGACGTCTCCGAACTGATCCCTCAGACTCTACCGAGCTTGTCCGTGAGTTGTGAGACCCAAGTAACCTACAGATCCGATACCAACTTATCACGACCCGAATTTCCCACCACCGGGGTCGTGATGGCGCCTACTATCGAAGCTAGGAAAGCCAATTACTTAAACATTCCACAAAGTTTTTATCTAGAACAATATGATAAACAGAAATAAATACTTAAAATATGCGGAAGACTTCGAGCAAAAACGACATCATAATGCAGAAGTTTAAAACATATCTCTACCCAGTATCCGGTGTCACCACTCACGGACTACTAAGGAGTACTAAAAACATCAGTCTGAAAGAAAATACACAAGAGTCTGTCTCGATACAAGTAAACAAACTGAAGTAACATAGATGAGACTCCAAGCCCGCGGACGTCAGCTAAGCAACCTGAGAGTCTCTAGACTGAAGGTCAGCTCCCACTCTAGAACTGTTGCGGTGGTCCGTAAGCTGCCTCCTGATCTGTGCACAAAAAGCCACAGAAGTGTAGCATCAGCATAACTAACCCCATGTGCTGGTAAGTGCCTGGCCTAACCCCGGCGAGGTAGTGACGAGGCTAGACAGGACCTACCATAAACAACCTGTACGGATATATACAATAACAGGAGAATACGCTAAACTAAACAGTTAAAAAGGGAGGGAAACATGCTGGGGGCACAACAGTTCAAATACAGAAATCAGCTAACAAGAGTGCAAACTGAGCAAGCAATAACTAATAAAGAAACACCGGAAAGCTCATCATACAGAACAATATACTCAGTCCATATTCCTGTTGTGGCACGCAACCCGATCCTCAACATTTAACACCATTGCGGCGTGCAACCCGATCCTCGACAATTAATCCGTTGCGGCGTGCAACCCGATCCTCGACAATTAACCTATTGCGGCGTGTAACCCGATCCTCAACATTTAGCACCGTTGCAGCGTGCAACTCGATCCTCAATATTTACCAACAAAACTCACCCAACGTCATTCGCAACTCAGGTGCGAGGGGAGTAACATCAAAAATACAAAAGTCCCAATGAGGGAAATATATTTAACAACTCAAGTATCCCGGCAAGGAAGTGTTCAATTTATACCAAAATCCCGGCGAAGGAGTATTCAATTTATACCAACATCCCGGCAAGGGAATATTCAATTTATACCAACATCCCAGTAAGGGATCAATCAATTTATACCAACATCCCGGCAAGGGATCAATCACCACTCCTTTCAATACTTTCATCTATTACTCAATGGTAGTTATCATTCAAGCCAACACTCCAAAGTGTTAATATTTCATGATTTAGCCTCAAACTCTTCACATTATGTAGTTATCATTTATTAGCTTAGAAGAGTCTCAAATTATCTCAAAAACAAGTACAAACAAAGAACCACGGTCATGCTAGACTCCAGTGTATAGACACTCGTCACCACGCCTATACGCCGCACTCGATCATTTAGCAAATACCAATTTGTAATACTCTAATCCTATTCCCTCAAGCCAAAGTTAGATCAAACACTTACCTCGAAGGTTTATGGCCAAGTCAATCCTTAAGCAATGCCTTTCCTTTCGAATCCAACTCCGAAACAAAGATATCTAGCCATAATTAGTTCAATATTATCAATAATGGCTCAAAAACACAATCCCATAGCCTAGAAATATAATTCCCATCATTCTTCCAAAATTAGCAAAATCCGACGCCGGGCCCATATGGTCCAAACTCGAGGCTCGGACCAAATTCTAATCACCCATAACCCCACGAGTTCAAATATATAATTTGTTTTAAGATTCAACCTCAAATTGAGGTTGAATCACCCAAAATCCCAAAAGCCCTAGTTCTAGCCAAATCCCCCATTTTCTACCTTGAATTCATGCTTTAGGGCCTAGGATTTCAATAGATGATGATGGAAAATGAAGAAGATGAGTTAAACAATACTTACCCAAGAAGCTTTGGTGAAGAGATGCTCTAAAAATTGCCTAGAAGCTTTGAAGAAGAAAGGGTTCATGTATTTGATGAAATTTTTCCCGACACTGTTCTGGTTTAGACATTTCAAATAACTGGGCAAAATTTACCCTTCACGTTTGCATGAGCAAGGTCGCGTTCGTGAAGGGTTGACTCTATAGACCATCGCATTCGCGATGAGAAGGATGAGAACATGAAGAGAAAGACTAGGGGGTCCAGGGAATTGGCCTACGCGAATGCGTTAGCCTGTACGCGAACGCGATGGGAAGGGGATTGGGGACCTATGTGAACGCTCTCCAGTCCTCGCGAACGCGAAGAAGAAAAGAGGGCTGGACCCTTAGAGTTCCATAACTCTATGCAAATGCGAACAAGTGATGCGAACGCGATGAAGGATGAAGTTGAAGCTTCGCGAACGCGATGAAGAAGACGTGAACGCGCTGAAGAACCTGTCTTCATCAGCTGAACTCAATTTTCTGCCATTTTCTAAGTATGTAAACCACCCTGAACCACCTCTGAATCACACCCGAGTCCTCGGGGCTCCCAACCAAACACACAGACTAACTCAATAACATCCTACGAACTTGCGAGCGATTAAATCGCTAAAATAACATCCCCCAAAACTCATAATTTTCATTTCAGAGTTCATAACTTCCAAATTTCTCATTTTTAGTCTGAAACACGTCAAACGACGTTCGTTTTCAACCAAACTTTATAGATAGTGCTTAACGCATATTTAAGACCTGTACCAGGCGTTGGAACCAAAATACAAGCCCGATACCTATATTTCTAACTCATTTTCATTTCTATTTTTTCTTAATAATTTTAGAAAACAATTTAACAGAAAAATTCTTTTACCGGGGTTCTGGACCTCAGATTTCGACTCCGGGCACATGCCCGAGTCCCATATTTTTCTACGGGGTCTGTTTACCCAAAATATTGACCAAAGTCAACTATATCAATATTAATATCATAATTCTTCAAACGTTTCACAGAATTCACATACTTTAACATTAAAAACTTTTCGGCTTCACGCCCGAACTATGACGCAAATCGAGGCATCTAAAAATGAGGTTTCCGAGGCCTCGAAAGTGTAAAAAAGGAAGAAATACGGTAATGACCCTTTGGGTCGTCACAGGTCCACATGGCAGGTGATTGGGCTCATACATATACATCACCTTTTATTCGTTCCAGATATCAAGGGATTCAATCCCAACCTCAACTGGTACATCATGAGAATAAGCAGCACAAGAGAATTCTTGAAGAATCTTCTATTTCTTCAATATATGCCAATGTGAATTCTAAATCAATTTTCGCATCATAATTGAATCATGGTGGTCAACCGGTCATGCCAACTAATATTTGTTTTAGTAACCTCTAGTTTACTTATGGCATGTGATTCCACCATCATGCTTATACATCTGTAGTACAAATAGAAGAAAAGTCGGGGAACCTTTCATATTTACCCGGTATGTTATAGTAATATGAAGATAATCAATCTTTCTTTCATTTATAGTCTCAATATGCCAACCACTTTGGATGATACATTTGAAACTCAAAAAGTTTCTTTTGAGACTTATTACAATATTAATGTCAAGAACAATTTCATTTTAGTTTGTCACGACCCAAACTAGAAGGCCATGACTAGCACCCAGCCTTGCTTGCCGAGCACCAACGTACATTTTATCTAACCTCCTTTATTATCTTTTAGGGCTGACGAGGTCAATATAAATGGTAGACATGGATCATAGATAACCAACAATAAAATATGTTGGCATGAACTTACAAAACATGGGATGACCATACAATCAAGAAACTATATATAACTTACGAGCTACCACGCTACCATGAAAGACTATACAACAAAAACTAGCCGACAAGGCATACTAAACTATACATGAGTTGACACCTATCTATGAGCCTCAAAAGGAATATAAGTGCTACAACATAGCCGGAACAGGGCCCCGACATACCATAATGTCTATAACAAAAATGAATACCAAGACCACGGCAAGTCCGGAGAAGGGATCTCGCCAATCACCGTTGAACTGGATAGCCTAGTGTAGTGGGGGAGTTGCACCTGCCTGTCTATCAGGATCTGCAGCACGACATGTAATGTCCGCAAATAAAAGGACGTCAGTACGAATAAACTACTGAGTATGTAAGGTTGGGAACCATAAATACGAACAGTAAAGCAGGGATAGAGAATATATAACCTGTAACATCTGGGTACCTCTAACGGCTACTAATATGAAATGTATGATATATATGTATAAATACATAAAATATTTAAACATACTCCTCTGTGGGCATCATCATCATCATATCATACTCGGCCGTAATAGTCTCGGTAAAAAAATATAGTCGGCCATCATAAGGCTCGGTAGTATCGTACCTGGCCACGTGGAGCTCGGTAAAACCCAACTGATCAGTAGTTGCACAATAGGTGCCGTACCTGGCCGACTATAGTGCGGCTCGTTAGAGTAAAATAGATATATATATGTAATGCATGCTCAACTCATGGAATCACATTCTAAACCTTTTGGAGTTACGTAAGGTTTGTTTCCTCTGTACACATTATTAGGACTAACTCTTTATTATGAACCTTATAAGAATCAAGAACCAACAATATTGATAACATAAGAATAAGAGAAGCATAATTAACATCAATCGTTCCATAAGAGGGGAAACAATGTAAGTACTACTAGCTTCTAAGAGTAGAGTATCTTTGGAAGCTCATTTATTGCATTATATACAATTGAAGTCGTGCAACAGAAGGAAAGGCATAGCCTCACATGCCTTGTATATACTGTCCCAATCTCAAGCTATGCAATTGTCATAACTCCTTAGTCTACAATAAGAGAAACGATACTATCGTTATCATTTAAGCATCATAACTATTATGCGTCGACCACAACCTATTTTACAATGAAACGGACAAAACCTCCCCTATATATATGACTTCACACAATTCAAAACAATCACAAACAGCCCAAACGACATCAATAATAATCATATTGAGCCTCCCACAATAGTCCACGCACAACCTAATCACTTCATACATACGACGGTCACCGTAGTCATGTCAAATGACCCGGAAATATTATGAAGAACTACCAACCCATAACCCTACATCTATATGGTGTTTCTCTGCACCCTTCCTCCTCAAAAACTCCACAAAATAGTAGTAAAACACGCAACCTAATAGCAACACAAAATAGTCAGCTACAAGTGAATAACTCGAACTCACGGCTTTCAATCACTGTCCTGTGAGTTCTTACATGTATAGAACAAATTA
Organism: Nicotiana glauca; assembly: GCA_026770625.1. Classification (NCBI taxonomy): domain Eukaryota; kingdom Viridiplantae; phylum Streptophyta; class Magnoliopsida; order Solanales; family Solanaceae; genus Nicotiana; species Nicotiana glauca. The sequence goes on from MU715533.1 coordinate 57,201, forward strand.
CCATGAATTCACAGCAAAAAATGTATGAAAGAGAGCAGTAAACTTATCTTACTTGTTGTTGATACCCAATTTTTCATTATGTATTTTTCATATACAAAATACTTTCAAAATATCATATACATGCATATATAAGCATGCCCAAGTATTTCGGTATTTTTCCTAATTTTTTAAATATTTTCAAGTCAATATATTATCCATTTTAGCAGTACAAAAATTAGTAATTATTCCCAAAACTATCAATTTTGGTGAATAATTTATTTTATTCTCATATTTATACCAAAATATAGTTAAGGTGATTTTTGTATATTTTTACAAATTTATCTGGTATTTTTAAAGCTAAATTGCATACAATTACAATTTTAGCCCATTTTAAGATTAATAGCATTTCTATTATTGTAAAATTGGTTTCAATATTTTTTAATTAATATTTATGTATTATTAATTGGTTTGGTACTTTTAATTTTCTTTTAAAATCATTTTTACTGTTTTTATAAAATAAAAGGGGTAAAACTGGCTATTTAAATACTAGCCCCATTTCGTTTCAATTATAGCCTAAATTAACCCCCCAATCAACCCAATTTAAATTTTCAAGCGGGCCAGCCCAAATCCTAATTTAACCCAACCCCTTAACCCGTTTATCCAACCCGCCCATTTTTCTTTTAATTCAGGTCGTTGATCCTTTTGATCAATGGCCACGATTACCCCTTTCCTTTTTAATTCTCCAACCATACCCTAATCCCCTTATTTTCATTTGTTCTGCCACCTTTGAAATCCCTCTCCTCTCAAACTCTCTCGAAACCCTAGCCTCTCTCACCATCTCCTACCTCAAGCTCACCTGAAATCATGGCTCCTCAAACCATGGTAACCTTATACTCACTCCCTATTACTCCTGTGGTGCTCGATATTTGAAGAATCAAGGCCAGACATCGAAGGTGTTCATCCAGACCTGTGCCAGCTCGAGTTTTCACGGCCATAGCCGGCCTTGCTCTGGTGTATCCTAGTCGAGAAGCCTGATTCCTGACCTCTTCGACTCAAGATCTGATTTTTCTTCCAAGCCTTTCTCATTTCTAGGGTTTCTCTTAAACCCTAAGCTGTTCGAGGTTTTTCTCTATTCATTTTCTTAAGATCTGTGTTCTACTCGACTTTTAAAGTATTTTCCCCAAATTTTCTTTACAAAACCGTTTGTTTTCGATTTAGGGTTTCTAAAAAGTTACAAAATGTTTTTCTGACTCTTCTTCTTCTTCTTTTCTTTGTGTGTATCAGTCTATGCTATGTTCTTATGTTTCTTTTTCTACCTCATATGTTCTTCTCATGTGTTCTTATGTTTGCTTTTACCATGCATGTCATTCTATTGTGCTCCGGTCTTTCTTCTACTGTGTTGCTGTATCACGCTTTCACATGTTTATCTTATGTGTTCTTTTTGCTGGGCTTTTCTGATACCTCTATGTTCTACTACTATATTTTCTACTAAGATTTTAGTTCTTTAATTGCCTTCTTCTAGAACTTGTTTGAGTTCTCTTTAAACATGTTCTTCTACTATTTTCTTAAGTGTTATACTACCTCTTTTCTCTTCTGAACTTGTTTAAGTTCCAAGATTATCTTAAAACTTATTCCTTCTATCCTTACTATGCTTCCAATCAGTTTCTACATTCTATTTGCTTTGAACCTGCTATTTTATTTGTTTGTTCTCTCATGAGTCTCTGAAAGAGATCTCTGAGCCTGTTCCAATTACTTGGCCTCTCGTCTCTATATCTGATTCGACTTTGAAACCCTAGAATTTGGGGCTTTTGACGAGGTTGATCTGGTGTTTTGACTAGGGTTCTACTTTGAAACTTTGACTCTCTCAGACTCATTTTGAGTCTATGAACTGAATTTGGACCTCTTTATTTATGACTCTGAACTTTTCTATGCTAGACTCTTCTGATTAGCATTACAGTTCTTTCTTGTTTAAGAATGTCTATATGCTTTATATGAATGTTGAATCGTTCTTCAAAAGGCTTTCCAATTTATGATTGATTTAGAATTTGTTTTAGGTTTGATTGAATGTTACTGATTTTCCATAAGTAAAACTCGTTCCTCACCTTTCCTGGCTTGGTTCACTCATACAAAGCTTACAATTTTGATTGCTTGACTGTTAACTGATTTCCTTTCCTTACTTGCACAAACTGTGTGTTGTCAAACGTTGTCCTTAAATAGAACTTTATGTATTTACCCTTCTTGTACTGCTTTGGAAAAATGTTTAATTGACCATTTTCCTTAATTATTTTGCCCGTTTGAAATCAGAATCCCTTAATTAAAGGGAGATTGATTTCAATGTTATTTCCTTGCCTTTTTCTTTCTTGTTTGCTTCACTATAAAAAGGGGCACGACCCTTCTGCACTAAAAAACAGCTTTGAACCTTCAGTTCAATACGCATATTCTTACACACACTCTCAATTACAATACTCTTCCAATTTTCTATTCTCTTCTGAGATCTTTTGTACTGCCTGCTTGCAACTTGGCTTTCAAGGGTACGGTTTTACTTATTTGTTTCCCTAAAACTGGTATGTCTTGATTTTGATTTCGGCTTCTCCCCTATATATTTATTTACAGTTTTCTGCAATCCTGTTTACTTTATTGGTCATGTTCAGTTATTAATGTTAACTATGTATGTTCTTTCCTTGCATCTGCTTCTGTTGGAATCCCTACCCTATTTCCTTCTATGTATTTGAGTTAAGGCTTATGGCCTGGCAGTATCCATATTGCTGCCCAAGTCTGAACCTGATCCTCAATGGATCCTAACTCCCAACTTTGGCTAAACATGCTGGTTAGGGTTTGCCAACACTCTTAATTGTTGGGCATGACCCTCTCCTTGTTATGGACCTAACTCCCTCTAGGAACTTACACTTATTCTTAGACTCTAAGTTCGCCCCCCCTCCTATGAGCCTTGCTTTGGGACTTTGAGTTCCCTCTGAACTTGGACATTTGAGGGCTGGCCCTTCCATACTGCACTACAATCTGATCCTGCAATGTATTTGGGTGTAAGCACTACCTGGAGTTCATGAAGCTCCTTGGAACTTTAACAGACCCAAAAGATGAGAAGGGCATTGGAAACCTGATCTTCTAAAGTTGGTTTATTTCATGTTTCAGACTAGGAGTCTAAATTAGGCTCTCCTTGGTTGGAATCTTTAATTTCTGATGTAATTGTATCTTTTCTAAATTCATTTTAGTTGTAATAATCTTGTAATAACTCAGGGAATGTATAATAAAAAAGGGAAGGTTCACTCTTCTTAGGCATGTGGGGTAGATATCATGCTTTAGGTATTTACTTCTGCAATCACAACTTTTTCGTTTATGCATCTGCATATAGCAATCCTGCCTATAAGTTGTTTCATTACTACATTAGAAATCCTGCCTATAAGTTTATGTACCTGTATATAGAAATCCTGCCAATAAGTCATTTCATTACTGCATTAGAAATCCTGCCTATAAGTCGTTTCATTACTGCATTAGAAATCCTGCCTATAAGTTATGCATTTCATTAAAAACTATATCTATAAGTTTCTGCACTTCTGCATATAGAAATCATGTCTAAAGTTTTAGCACTTCTGCATATACGTATGTCATTAGGCAAACAATCTATAGGTTAAAGGAATAATCAATTGCATCCTAGACACCATGCTTATAGGACTCCTGTACTTTCGTAACCGTTTTAAAATCAGTAACACTTAGAATTCATGCCTATAGGAGTAATCGTTCAAATCTGATTCGTCTGGAAGTCTAAAATAAGTAATAATGTCATTTAATACCTGCAGAATTGGTTTATTTCTAAAATCATTAATCCTTCTTTAAAATCAGTATACTTTACCTTGTTAGATATCGTGCCTATAAGTCTCACCTAGGCAAACCATTAGGTAAAAAATTAGCTATACCAGTCTTTAATAATTACAACCACCAAGCAGGCCTAGTTTGGACTTCTTATCTAAAAATATGTGATAAATCAGCCACCTCTTAATGTTTAAGTTTAATTAAAGACCTAACCAGTACATGAAAGTCATGCTAAACAATTTGCTGCTTTGAATGAGGAGGCCTATTTGAGCCTTTAACTGCTATGTGTTTTCCCTTTTACTGTTTTATGTGTTTTTTGTTTGTCGCACTAGAATTTTGTCCTTTTAAAACTCTGAAAAGCCAATATCCCTTCCCTTTAGGATTAGTAGTCCCAACTGCCTCCAAGACTGATAGGATTGGGGCGGGTAATAGCATGCAACAAGTAACGAGACCACTCCGCGATTTATTACCTTAACGGGGTGGGTAAGGGTAGACATGGATATAATGACCACGCGATAACACCACGTGTATAAATGGTTAGTGGGCGTTGTGTGGGGTGATCCATGTTATTTATAAACCTAGTACCCCATCCCTCTTTACTTGTTTATTTCCTTTTCTTTTTCCGTAATTTTTAAAAGCTATTGACTTTCAGTTCTTTAAACTTCCTCTTTTACTTCAGTCACTTATAAAATCCCTTTTTTTAGTTATTTGATTTCCAGCATTGTTTCTTCTACAAATCTCCGCCTCTTTTACTCCTTTGTCTGATTATTTGTACCAATTATTTGACCCCCCATGTTCCTGCACTTGTATATCCTTTAAACAATTATGAAATCTCCTATTTCCAAATTTCAGTATGCTTTTAACTTTTATAATCACCTTGTTGCAACCGTTATGTGAAAGTTGTCTTTTTTGCTTAGTTGTTGTTTATATTTAAAGTCACAATTGTAGCATGGCTGGGAACCACACTAGTGGATCTTGAGGGATGCCTAACACCTCCCCTCGATATAATTTCAAGCCCTTACCCGTTCTCTGGTTCTTCTTCTTTTAAGTTGAATTTCTTCTTAGTGTCCTAATGCACCTAATCATTAGGTGGCGACTCTTCTAAATTGCAAACCCAATTCCTAAAAGGAAAAGAGTTGTCCACCCAAATGTCATAAACCCGATTTTACGAGAAAAAGGGGGCATTGACAGCATGGCGACTCTGCTGGGGATTTCTTTTAGGCTTTTACCATTTCATGTTACTTGTGACTTTACTGCTTGTTTATTGCGTTTGTTTAATGTCTTTATCTTTTCTTCTACTATGAAACTGACTTGGCTCTTTGTTTCTTTTCTTTAATGCTTTCTTTTACCGCTTTCCTTCAATACTATTGTAATTATAAGCAATTATTGTAATCATTACTTTATGAACGTGAAAGTACATGACAACTTGTTAGTTATTGTAATTGCATTTTTTCAACATTATATCCCACTCGTGCCAAACAAAATACCATAGCAATGCTTATAATGAGTGGTTGCGCCCTTCTGATATATGTATCCCCTAAATTTGGCAAAGGCATATTTGCGGTAAAACCAGTCGATCAACGGTGTAGTCGACGGTTCTGTGCCTTTCCCTCTTGAGTTGTCCGCTCGAGTGTACCAGTCGAATACCCCATAGAAACCATTTCTCTTTAAATTATGCATGTGTCATGGTCAAAACTAGCCGAGTCAGTTATGTTGTCTGCGTAATGACTCCTTAAGATAGTCTTGTCCAAAGTCCACTGGGTTTCCTTGAAACCTAAATGGACCTTATCACATTCTGTTCATTTATTCGGAGAACTAAATGCTTATTATGCTAATTATTGATGTTAAATAGTCGAATCTGGTGAGGGTAAGGGCCTAACCTTTTTGTCTTGCAGAAAATGAGGCACGAAGTACCCAGATTCGGCATGATTACGAATATCCACCCCAAATTGCTAAAATGGTGGGGAGATCTTCATTCTAGCGATCAAGCTCTCGTCAGGAAGCATCTAGGAAACCTGACTTCCCTTCTAGAAATTTAACCCAACAACAAAATTATTGAAGTTGCTACTCTGTTTTGGAATTGTGATAGATCAGTATTCCGCTTTGGGGACATAGAGATGACACTTTTGCTCGAGGAAATAGGAGGACTAGATAGGATACCTTGGGAAACTCTGGGTTTGCTAATGCCGGAAAATCGCAAGGGTAGGGGTTTTCTTAAAATGATGGGTCTAAAGAAGAATCCGACTTGACATATTTGGAGAAGTCTTACATTCCCTTTGACCATTTGCATGAAAGGTATGGCCACAACAAATCTTACCGTACCTATCCGGATGAGTTAGCCCTCACTTCATTGGGGCACATCCATTGAAGGGTCTATGTATTCATATTCTATTTCTTGGGGATGATAGTGTTTCCAATGAAGAAAGCAAGAATCCATACCAGACTAGCCATGGCCACCAAAACCTTGATGGAAGGAATTAACGGACAGTCATTCAGCCTTGTGCCAATGATAGCTGTAGAAATATAACAAGCCCTAAAAAGATGTCAATAGGGATCCAAACATTTCGAGGGTTGTAATTTGTTACTCAAGCTATGGCTCATGGAACACCTCCAAAAAGGTGAGTACCGGCAAGAAATCCATCGTAGAGACTGGGACGATCGTATCACTTTTCATCACCCAAAGCGAATGAATTACATGAACAACATGTTTGCCCAACCAGAGAATGTTAGAGAATGGGTCAAACTCTTCGACAATCTTACTGAGGACCGAGTGCAATGGATGTTTGAGTGGTTCCCTACTAAAGAATTTATCATCCGATCTAAGGATACGCCATTTCTGATACTGATCGGTTTGAGAGGGACCTACCCATATGTCCCTATCTAGGTTATGATACAGGCAGGTAGGAAGCAGGTTATACCAAGGGTCTACAAGATGAGTCACTTCCGAGCCGATTTCTAGGATCACGATAGCCTATACAGGTGCCAGGCTCCGCATATGTGGCATTGAAAAATTGTATTAGGAAAAGGCACCATAGAACAAGATCACTACCATGCTGGTTGTACCCCACATTGTTTAGGCTGGCTGGAAGACAATCACAACGATTTGGGCCAGCCTGGATTTGTCGAGGTCACAGGATCATTGATAAAAAGGCTGACGCATAAGTAAAGTACAACCAACTGTGCAAGAGGATGCGGGAATGTGAAAATGAGCACCGTGAAATACAAGAAGCCTATCAAAAGCTAATTGGAGAATAGAAGGACATGGTTGTCAGTGCCAATAAACGATTGATTTGTTTGGAACAGGGCATAGTGGAGCTGGAAAAGAAGTTTCTGAAGAGGGTTGAAGATTGCCGAGTTGCTGAAGGAAATGAAGGCAGACATCTAGCTAGGGCCTACTTGCTGCTAGGATTACGCGAGCTAGGAGAGCTGCACAAGGGAGCCAATACTGCCGAATCTGGGGAAGGTCCTTCTAGGACCAAATAGATAGGAGTCTTCTTTTCCTTTGAAAATGTAATAAGGCCTATGGCCACTAGTGACATTTTTTATTTCATGTTATTTAGTGTCGTTTTGGATTCGTCTTATTTTCTTATCAATAAGATGAGGCATTTAGCATTCTAAGTTCTCCAAATTCACTTGTTGCTAGGCCTAGCTCGGGTACAACGAGGTCCCCTAACATTAGGACACATTTTATATTCCCTGCACTACGTGTTTAAATATTGCAACATCTTTCCTTATAATCCTTACTAACTTGTTACCTTTTGTTTTACTTTTGTTTATTCCCCTCCCCAAAGGCTAGTTCATGAACTCTGGCAACATCAGCATATTTTACAAGTACCAGGGGCCCTCCACCTACTCCTCCTCCCAGTCCCGTCAAATACAAAAGTAAAAGAAGAATGGAAGACTCAAACAACTCAGCTGAGCGGGTAGAGATCACTCGTAGTACCATGGTCCCCAAGGAGAATGCCTCTCAGATAGAACAAAAGTTACTAAAGTTCCAAGAAGAGCTTGACCAAGTCCAGAATTTGGCAAGCTCATTTTCCCTTGCTGCTCCAGAAGTCACTCGAAATCCCACACCTCCACAAAATGTCCAAAACCATCCCACTCCTCACTACCACTGCAATACTTTCCACACTCCCAACAACACTCTGTTGCTCATCCCAGAACCGTTGAACTCCATAAATGACCATTTCCACAACAACACCCCCATCTATGTGGAAACTATGTCGTACCCTACTCAACCTATCTCAAGCATACCTGAGTCCGATGATAAAGACTCGTCAGAAATTTGGCTGAAGAGCTTAAGAAGCTGACCACTAGGATCCAAGGCATTGAAGGTATTAAAAGGAATTGAGGGGCTAAACTATGAAGATTTATACATACAGCCCGATGTCGAACTGCTCGAGGGGTACAAACCTCCCAAGTTCAAAATGTTTGATGGTACAAGGGATCCCAGGGTTTTCTTGAGGACATACTGCGACAAGCTGGTCGGAGTAGGAAAAGATGAGAAGATCCGCATGAAGCATTTCATGAGGAGCCTGAAAGGAGATGCTCTATCTTGGAACATTAGCCAGGACCCAAAGAAGTGGTCCAACTGGGTTAGTATGGCATCCGACTTCATGGACAGGTTCAGGTTCAACATAGAAAATGCACCGGATGTGTTTTACATTCAGAATCTAAAGAAGAAACCCACAGAAATGTTCCGCAAGTATGCCACTCGTTGGAGATTGGAGACTGCTAAGGTTCGACCTGCTTTAGGGGAAGAATAGATTAACAAGTTTTTCCTCCGAGCTCAAGATCTGCAATACTACGAAAGACTAATGTTGATCTAAAACCATAAATTTTGTGACATCATCAAGCTAGGAGAAAGGATTGAAGAAGATATCAAAAGTGGTATGGTCACTAACTTTGAAGCTTTGCAAGCCACCAACAAGGCTCTGCAGTCCGGTGGTACATCCAAAAAGAGGGACGTAAGTGCCGTAATAGTTGCATAGAGAACCAAATCACCAGTAAAGTACCAAACCTACCTGATATCTCCACTTACATATCAACCCACTCCAAATTTCCAAATACTCGTACCCTCCTACCAAGCTCTGCCACCTACCTATCAATCGCCTCTACCTCCTACATACCAACCTGCTTCACCCAGATATTCCCAGCCCACACATGTCTACCAAGCCGACAACACTCAACCATCCTACTACCAATCACCTCCTACTCGACAAAACTTTCCTAGACCTTGACCAAATTTCGACCGCAGACCTCCAAAACAATACACCGCCATTGCCAAGCCAATCAACCAGATTTATGGAAGACTCAAAATTGCTAGTTATGTCACCCCTATCCCTACCATAACCCCTGAAAACCCCTCCTAATGGGTCAACCCAAACAAAACCTATGCATAACATTCTGGCATGAAGCGGCATACTATTGATGAATGCTGCCCCCTGAAGGACAAGATCCAGGCTTTGATAGACAACAAGATCATCATGGAAAAAGAGCCTGCTCCGAACGTCCGCAACAACCCTCTACCAGACCATGAGGGTGGAGGTGTTCATATGATTGAAATAGAAGATGATTAGGATCCCAAAGGATCAATTAGTTTGATCACGGAAGGTGACGATCCAAAGAAACCAATAGTCACTCTTAATCCGACTATAGTCCAAATTCAGCCTTCAGAAGATGCTGAGGTGAACATGTCCATACCGCTTGAGTTTGAAGTACCAGCCTCTGCAAAGATGCCAACACCGATCGAGGTCGAGTTTGGGTCCCTAAAGGTGCATGAGCCCTTTGAAGTCACTATATTACCTTCCAAAACAAGGGTGCCTATTCCAGTAACAATGATAGTCGTAACACTATTCCACACAAAAGCCATACCATGGGACTATACAGCCGAGGCAAGAAGGAAGGGAAAAACCAAGTTCGGGGAAACAGTTGCAATGCAGGGTATGACAAGAATCAGCAGGGTTTATACCCAAGAACACTTGGTTGAGTCAAGTAAGTAGACCTCTGGTCGACAAGCCATCATTGAAACTGGACCTGGTGATCTCTGGAGAAAGATAAAAGCTAAGGAATACTTGGTCATTGACCAGCTGAACAAAACACTAGCACAGATCTCTATCCTGGCTTTGCTACAAAGTTTTAATGCACACAAGCATGCCTTGTTGAAGGTGCTGTGTGAGGCATATGTACCCAACAACATCACTAGAGGAGAAATGGCAAACATTATGGGTCAAGTATTGGAAAGTCACAAAATCACCTTCTACAAGGATGAGCTGCCGCCGGAAGGATTGAGTCATAACAAGGAATTGCACATCACTGTGCAGTACGAAGATTATTTTATCACCTGGATACTGGTTGATGGAGGGTCCAGTCTCAACATTTGTCCTGCGATAACACTCAGAACATTGGGAAAAAGGCTGCATGAAATCAAGGACAGGACCATCAACGTTAAAGCTTTCGATGGATCTCAAAGGTCCACTATTGGGGAGATTAGCCTACATTTACAAATGGGGCCCACTTTGTTTGATGTTGATTTTCAAGTGATAGACGTGTTGGCATCTTAAAGTCTACTATTGGGACGACCAAGGATTCATGCCGCTGGGGCCGTGGCATCAACACTACATCAGGCAGTGAAATTTGAGTGGAATCACCAGGAGGTGATCATTCATAGTGACGGTAAAAACCCTATATATAGCCACTAGACCATTCCAGAAATTGGAGGAAGAAGAAGAATAGGTGGGGAAACTTACCACTACATTGAGCGAGTCAACGCCGTCGATAAAAATAAATGGCGGGATAACAAAATTGAAAGCATGCTAAAATGGAGTGGGTATGAACCTGTCAAAGGACTTGGCAAGAATCTCCAAGGAATCACTAAGCCCATCAAGCTCAAGAAGCATGGCACCACCTTCGGACTGGGGTATGAGTATACCTAGGAAGAATTCAAGGATTGTTCGTCACCCTGGCATGACCCTGACTATCCATTGGAGCAGCCAATACCCCATCTAGAGCAGACTTTCCAACCGGCCGAAGTTATATACGGGTCAGAAAAAGAGGAAGCATTAGCAGTAATGAGGAATTTGTTCCTGGAAGAGGATGATATGGACTATTGTGTCATTTTTGAGGAGGAGAGAGAGGAAGGACCTTCTATACAGGCTGTAAACGAGAAGCACGCCTCAACAACTGGACCTTCAGAACCACCAGAGCCTGGCATGCCTCGGGATAGCGAGGCTGAACAAAGCACCATGCACTATTTTGTTTTACTAGTTTATTTTCCTTTCGCATTTTATTTTTTTCAAGAAAGAGCTCCAATGTTCAAAACACTTATGGAATTTATTAAAGTATTTCAATTTTCTTACAAATCTCACTCTTATTATTTTCTCTCATTACTTTACTCAAACAGTATTACTATTACTTATCTTGATGAACCAACAACTGTGACATGCAACGAGACAATGCAACAAACGGACATAGACTCAGAAGAAGATGATATACCGGAAGAAATTGTTAAAGAAGTTGAGAATTTTGAGAACAGACCTAAGTCCAACCTAGACGAGACTGAGATTATCAATTTGGGAGATGCGGAAAACATCAAAGAAATGCGAATCAGTGTTTATTTGTCACCGTCTGAAAAGGAAGAGTATATGGAATTTCTAAGGGAATATGAGGACATATTCACATGGTCATATGACGACATGACTGGCCTAAGCACATCCATTGTGGCTCACAAATTACCGACTGATCCGGTCGTCCTCCAGTAAAATAGAAGCTCAGAAAGTTCAAGTGAGACATAAGTTTGAAAATCAAGGAAGAAATCACTAAGTAGGTCAAAGCTAAGGTTCACAGGGTAGTAAAGTATCCAACATGGTTAGCCAATATCGTGCCAGTACCGAAGAAGGATACGAAGGTCAAAATCTGTGTCGACTACCAGGATCTCAATTAGGCCAGTCCAAAAGAAAACTTCCCCTTGCTGAATATACACATCTTGATTGACAATTGCGCCAAGCACGAGCTGCAGTCATTCATTGATTGTTTCACTGGTTACCATCAGATATGAATGGATGAAGAGGATGCTGAGAAAATAGCTTTCATTTTGTCGTGGGGGATGTATTGCTACAAGATGATGCTGTTTGGGTTAAAGAATGCAGGGGCCACCTACATAAGGGCCATGACTACCGTTTTTCATGACATGATACACAAGGAGATCGAAGTGTACATAGACTAAATCATCATCAAATCCAAGAAAGTCACTGATCACATGGAAGATTTGAGGATATTCTTCAACAGACTGAGAAGGTACAACGTAAAATTAAATCCCGTGAAATGTGCATTCGGGGTTCCAGTGGGAAAATTGCTGGGGTTCATTGTGAGTCGTCGAGGGATAGAATTAGATCCATCAAAGGTCAAAGCTATTCAACAATTGCCACCACCAAAGAACAAGAAGTAGGTAATGAGTTTCTTGGGTAGACTTAACTATATCACTCGGTTCATAGCACAATCTACTGTCATCTGTGAGCAAATATTCAAGATGATAAAGAAGGACACTGCTACCAAATGGAATGATGACTGCCAAAAAGCCTTCAACAGAGTTAAGGAGTACCTGTCAACACCGCCAGTTTTGGTTCCGCCCAAACCGGGTAGACCCCTACTATTCTACCTTGTAGTATTAGATGAAGAGTTTGATTGTGTTCTGGGGAAGCATGATGAAACGGGGAGAAAAGAGCAGGGCATCTATTATCTCCGCAAGAAGTTCACCCCGTACGAGGCCCGGTATTCTCTATTGGAATGCACTTGTTGTGCTTTGACTTGGGTAGCTCAGAAGTTGAGGCACTATTTCTGTGCTTACACCACGTATCTCATATCAAGAATGGACCCATTGAAGTACATCTTCTAGAAGCCCATGCCTACCGGCAAGCAAGCCAAGTGGCAGACCCTACTGAGTGAATTCAATATTGTCAACGTGACTCAAAAAGTAATCAAAGGACAGGCACTAGCGGATCACCTTGCTAAAAACCCTGTGGATGGAGAATACGAGCCCATAAAGATGTATTTTCTGGATGAAGAGGTATCGTTCATAGGAGAAGACATTGCAGATTCTTATGACTGTTGGAGGATGTTTTTCGACGAAGTGGGAAATTTCAAAGGAGTTGGCATAGGGTCAGTCCTAGTAACAGAAACCAGCCAGCATTATCCGTTATCCGCCAAGCTCAGGTTCCTATGCACCAACAATATGGCTGAATACGAAGCTTCCATCTTAGGACTCAAGATGGCCATTGACATGAACGTCCAAGAGTTGCTAGTGATTGGAGATTCGGATTTGCTTATACATCAGGTCTGAGAAGAATGGGTGACCAAGAACTCCAAGATACTCCTATATTTGCATCATGTACAGGAGTTGAGGAAGAGGTTCACAAAGACAGAATTTTGGCATGTCCCCAGAGTCAAGAATGAGCTTGCCGATGCATTGGCTACCCTATCCTCTATGATTTAGCATTCGGATAAGAACTTCATAGACCCTATTCCAGTAAAGATTCATGATTAGCCAGCTTATTGCGCTCATGTCGAAGAAGAAGCGAATGGAAAGCCTTGGTTTCACGACATCAAGGAATATTTAGCCAAAGGAGAATATACAAAGCTTGCAAACGCTACTCAGAAACGCACATTTCGTAGATTGTCCAACAATTTCTTCCATAACAAGGGAATCCTTTATAGGAGAACTCCATATTTGGGTTTCCTAAGGTGTGTGGATGCAAAGGAAGCATCCAAACTGCTAGAGAAAATTCATGTTGGGACCTGTGGTCCACATATGAACGGTTTTGTCTTAGCCAAGAAAATACTCTGGGCAGGTTACTTTTGGATGACTATGGAGACGGACTACGTCCAGTTTGTTCGAAAGTGCCACCGTTGTCAGATCTATGCAGACATCATAAAAGTGCCTTCAAATGAGCTTAATGCAACAAGCTCGCCATGGCCGTTCGCTGCATGGTAAATAGATGTTATCGGACTAATCGAACGTGCCGCATTAAACGGGCACATGTTTATCCTAGTAGCAATCGACTATTTTACCAAATGAGTTGAAACAACATCTTATAGAGTAGTGACCAAGAAAGTCGTGGCAGACTTTGTCCGTGATCATATCATTTGTCCATTCGGGATTCTAGAATCAACCATTACTGACAATGGCTCCAACCTCAATAGTGATTTGACGAAAGTTATGTGTGAAACCTTCAACATCAAACACAAGAATTCCACATCTTACAGGCCTTGGATCAATGAAGTTGTAGAAACCACCAACAAGAACATCAAGAAGATACTGAGAAAGATGGTAGAAAAGCATAAGCAGTGGCATGAGAAGCTATCATTTTCTTTGTTAGGGTATCGCACCACATTCCGCACATCAACTGGTACAACTCCCTATATGTGGTTTATGGTACATAAGCGGTCATTCCCGCCGAGGTAGAAATTCCTTCCCTAAGAATCATACAGGAAGTAGAGATCGATGATGCAGAATGGGTAAAAAGTCATTACGAGCAGTTGGCTATTATAGATGGAAAAAGAATGAATGTAGTTTTCCATGGTCAACTTTATCAGAATAGAATGTTCCGAGCCTTCAACAAGAGAGTCAGACCAAGACGGTTCATACCAGGGCGGCTGGTGTTAAAAATGATTTTTCTATACCAAGATGAAGCCAAAGGGAAGTTCTCTCCTAACTGGCAAGTTCTATACATGGTTCATCGTGTTCTGACAGGGGGAGCCCTCATACTCGCAGAAATGGACGGAGAAGTTTGGCCAAAGCCAATCAACTCAGATTCAGTCAAGCGATACTATGTGTAACCATTTTGTAATTTGAACTACATCTGACCTGATTCCCGTTTAAGAGGGGATACGTAGGTAGCCTTATGGTTTCGGTCACAATTTAATAAAATTTTCATTTGCCCCTCCAATTGGAAATTGGGATAAAATTTTGAGGATGACCCTCAAAATTCCGACGTAATTTCAGTCGATCATCGCAAGCAGTCGTCAGAAGCATCAACCCACTAAACTGGGGCAAAATTTTGAGGAGGACCCTAAAAATTCCTTAGCAAGAAAGGTAGCAATGTCTTGAAGCACGTCACAGTCGTTGGTTCATCTAAAAGTTATTTCTTAAATATATACATATGTTTTATCTTTAACAAACTCATGCATACTTATTATCGAAAGTGCTTTGTTTAACAATGCTACCCCAAGGGTACCTACAGTATCACCAAAACAGAGCCGAGCCGGTCAAGTAAAGTTAGCAGGAACACGAACTAACCTTTCCCCTTTGCAAAACTCATGATTTTTCTTTGGATACAGGCACCTAAGTCACAAAGCATCGAATACATTTGTACACTCATACTTCTTGATACCCAATTTTTCCCTAAGTATTTTTATACCCAAATATTTCCAAAATAGCACATTGGTGCATATATAAGTACATCCAAGAGTTTTGACATTTTTAATGAATTTTTTAAACCAATTTATTGCCTATTTTTACACAACAAAATCCAATAATTATTCTCAAAATTATCATTTTAGTGAATAATTTATTTTATTTTCACATTTACACCTAAATATAATTAAATTAATTTTCGCATATTTTTTACAAATTTGTTTGGTATTTTAAAGCTAAATTGCATATAATTGCAATTATAGCATATCTTGTAATTTATGACATTTTATGTTTATAAAATTAATCCCAGCATTTTTTAATTAATATTTATATAATAATTGTTACCCAGTACGTTTAATTTATTTTTAAAATCAGTATTACTAATTTATATAAAATTAAAAGGGAAAAATTGGCTATTTACGATTTGGCCTTTATTGCATTTCAATTATAGCCAATGTGGCACCCCATTTCAGCCCCAATTTAAAACCCAATTACACAGCCCAATTAACATGCCTACCGACCCAGTACATGTTGAACCGACCCAAACCATATCCCTTTTAGATCAAATGATCAATGGCCACCGTTACTTCTTACCTTTTTTAATTCACACAACCGCCTAAACCTATCTTATTTTCCCAATCTGCCTCCCTCAAACGCTCTCGTCTCTCACCCACTCGAAACCCTAACAGTCGCCTACCTCTTTTCGACCTCAAACCCACCGGAATCCATGGCTAATCTAACCATGGACAACCTCTACCCATCATTTACTGCTCTCACATGCCTGGTGCCTGAAAATTCAAAGGCCAGTCTTCGAGGATCTTCACCCGGACCTTCATCGATTCAAGATTTTCGACCATTTCCGGCCCTGCTCCGGCGTATCTTAGCCTCCTGAGCCTAGTTCCAACCTTATCGACTCAGATCTGATCTCGTGACTTCTAAGTCTTTCTCGTCCTTTAGGGTTCTCAAAAACCCTAGCCTATTCAAAGTTTTTTTTCATCTTATTCGTTTAGATCTGTGCTAGATCTATGCTGTGTGTGATGTTTAAAGCAGTTTCCCCAAATATCCTTTTTTTTTTTCAAAACCCTTTGATTTTAAATCAGGTTTTCTAAGTCTGTTCAATTCATCTGCTTAGCATCTCTAGGACTAGTTGGTATTGAAAACCCTAATTTCCGAGATTTGTTTGAGTTTCTGAGTCTACATGTTAGTGTTCGTTTGATTTACTGCTTAAGTGAAAACCCTAATTTTTAGGGTTTATTTGAGACTTTGAGACTGTTTATGTGTTTATCTGCTTATTTTCTCTAAATCTAATTGATTCTGGAAAACCCTAGTTCTTTGGGGGTCTATTTGAGTTCCTGAAGTTCTTCGTCTGTTCGAGATTGCTCGATCTGATTCTTTTACTTTAGCATGTAATTCTTTTGGTTCTAAGCTTTTGCTACTTGCCAAACTCGTCTATGATTCTCACTCGACTCTTTGCATGCTTCTGATCCTTTGTCTATCACTGAAACCCAACTTACGTGGCTATCATGTGATTATGCTCTTTGTCATGAGAATAGTCTCACATGCCTAAGGATATGCATTTCTTTATATGTTCAATTTCCCTCTCAAAGTAGCCCTTAATTATGGGCTGACTTCAAATCTCTTTGTGTGATTCTAATTGTACTATTGTAATTGATTCTTTCCTTATTGTACTGATTTCCCTGCTTCTCAGACCTAT
This sequence comes from Nicotiana glauca, assembly GCA_026770625.1. Taxonomy (NCBI): domain Eukaryota; kingdom Viridiplantae; phylum Streptophyta; class Magnoliopsida; order Solanales; family Solanaceae; genus Nicotiana; species Nicotiana glauca. The sequence goes on from MU715533.1 coordinate 74,132, forward strand.
TTGAATGCTTGCCTTGAAATATCGACCCCTGCCTTTCCTACTCAAGTTGATTGATTCCCTTACCTTGATTATATTGGTATTGGATTCTTATAGACCTTTCCTTGATTAGAGTCTGATGAACCTAGCCTCTATTACCTACTATGTACATGTACTGTGCTTGAAATACTTCCTTATTAGTCATAATCAGCCTATGTGATCTCATTCCTTGTTTAGCGCTTGCATGTTACCGTTTGATTTTTAATTCCTTAAATAATGGAAGTCTTTGATACTGTTTAATTCTAGTTGACACTTGTTCCCCTAATTATTGCTGAACTGCAATCCCTACCTTATTTTTTGCCTGTTTTTACACTATAAATACTCTCCTCCTTTCTCTTTGAACACACACGAACACGAAAAGAGAGAACACAATCTGAGTTCACAATTCACTCTCACTTAAACTCTATCTTTCTGATACTTGCACTGCTATGGACTTTGTTTACTTTCTTCTGCACTCTTTTGCTTCTATACTGGTATGTCTCAATTAGTTTACATGCCTCAACAACAATGTGTTTAATTCTGCCCATTTGTTTCTAGCATATTGTTACATGTTCACCCATTTCCTTTATAGTCCAGTATTTAAATTATGTATTTAAATCAGTTGTTTGTCATGAATTTGATACTTTATGAATTCCCTTACCCTTTACCTTTGTGTGAGAGTTGTGGTTCATCACATAACAACACTCCAATATTGATGTCTATGATCCTGAACCGGATTCTTTGAATTCCAAACTCAATCAAGTCCCATTCCTTTTCCCCCTTTATGTGTCTGAGCCCTGAATTTGAGTCTTATATGTCCTAATCACTGTCCAGACTTTAGTCTGACCTTCAAAAGGTCTGCTCCTAACTTGTTCAACCAAACAAGTGGTCAGGGGTGTGCTAGCCTACCTTGTGGCTAGGTATGACCACCACCTACCCAATTCCCTTTCACTTTGCACTTACTCTTAGCTATAAGGTCTGCCCCTCTCTTGCAAGCCATGCTTTGGGACCCCTGAGCTCCCTCTGAACTTGGATGCCTGAGAGCTGGCTCTTCCACACTGCACTATTCTAATGCTAATGGTATCCTGGGTGTAAGCAATGCCTGGAGTCCCTGAGATTCCTTGGAACTTTGAAACACCTTGGATAAAGAGAATGCTTTGGAAATCCGGATCCCGGAAGTGGCTCAATCGCATGTTATTAGACATTAAGGTTGAATTAGGCTCCTCGGATCTAGCTGTTAGCTTTTGATGTATCTTTTAATTTCCAGTTTGATTCATTGGTTTGTAATAATTTTGTATGAAACTCGAGGATTCTAGTAAAAGGGTGTGGGAGGGGACTTTACTTTTCTTACATCCAAGGGGTAGAAATCATGACTTAGGATTTTATTTTTCATCAAACTAGAAATCCTGCCTATAGGGTCTTTAATACTGATTCAATCATATAGAGACCATGCCTATAGGATTTAATGCAAATCACCTAGAAAGCATGTCTATAGGATTTAACATCCACGTTCTGTAATTACGCATATAGCAATCATGCCTATAGGCTCTTGCATTTCTGCATACACAAATGTCATTAGGCAAACCGTTATAGGCTTAACAACAAAGTTGCATATAGACATCATGCGTGTAAGACTCCTATTAATGTCATGAAAGGGTGTTAAAATCAGTAGACGTATAGAAAGCATGCCTATAGGAAATCTCGTCTTTAATAGTCTCATTCGTTTCTAAAACAGTACCAATTGCTGAACTCGTATCTATCTAAAACTAGTAATTTTCTACTTCTTTCCTGAAACCCGCTAAAATTGGTAAACATTTTCTAATAATTAATCTGCACTTTCCTGAAGCTTGTAAACCTTTTCATCAGTCTGCATTTTTTCTGAAACAACTGGTAATTCTTTTTTCTAAAATCAGCTTGCATCTTTTCCCTTTGTCAAAACTGATAATTTTTTTCTCTAAAATCAACTTGCATCTTTCTGAAACTACTGGTAACTCTTTGCATCTTTCCTGAAATTAATAGATCTTACACCTATTTATTATTCAACACATAGACAAAGGGTTGGCTAACTAATGAATTGGGTCAGTCCCTGACAATTGTATCCAAGTTGCCTAATGCATACTTTCTATCTAAATGCATGCGTTGAACCAGTCCGCTCGCTATTTAATTTTAATCTAAGACCAAATCAGTATTTGCCAAGGCATGCTAAACTAAATGATTGTTTGACTTCTGGGGTTAATTTGAGCCTTGTTTGCTTGTCTGTTCTACTTTTTTATGGATACTTATTTTGAATGTCGAGCTAGAATTTTATCCTTTGAACTCCATAAAGGCCGCCATCCCTTTATTTCCCCTTTCGGATTAGAAGTTCTAATACCCCGGGACTGATAGGATTGGGACGGGTAGTAGCATGCAATAAGTAAATGATACCGTTCCGCGCTTTAATACCTTAATGGGGTGGGAAGGGTAGACATGGAGATGATGATTACACGATAACACTGCGCGTACAATTGAGTACCAGTGTTGTGCGAATGATCCATGTAATGTATAAACATAGGACCCCCTTTCTTTTTTTTATTAGTTTACCAAATTTTTTCTAAATCTTTAGAGATATTACATTTTCTGCTTCTCACATGATTATTTGCACTAAGTACTTGACCTTTTCCTCTATCTGCACATTTTTCACAAAAAGAATTGCTCCTTTTCTAAAAAAATTCAGCACTTCTTTCAACCTTTTGTGCTTCTTGTACTTGTTTGTTTACATTTTCATCTAAAGTCACAATTATAGCATGGCCGGGAACCATACTAGTGGATCTTGAGGAGTGCCTAACACTCCTCGGGATAATTTCAAGCCCTTACCCAAAACTCTGGTTTTCATCTTTATTTTTTTTTCTAAAAAGTGTCCTAATGCACTATAATCATTAGTGGCGACTCTCCAAACTCTTAAAAAACCCAATTCCCAAAGTGGGAAAAGAGTTGTCTTCCCGAATGTCGTGAATCCGATTCCGCGAGAAAAAAAGGGGGCGTCGACAATACTTTTTACGAATACAACTCTCAGAATTATCACTTCAAAACCGCTATCCGCATACAATATCCCCAGCAGCCACAATCAGCAACCAGCTATTCGCTATCAACTAAGAATCTTTTACTACTATTTGTCTCTCATCTTCTACATAAGGCTATTATTCTGCCTTTCGAGGTTAGACCTCCATTTGTATTTTTCTGCATTGCATAAGGCTACTATTCTGCATTCCGAGGTTAAGCTCTACCTCCATTTACATTTCTCTGCATTGCATAAGGCTACTATTCTGCCTTCCGAGACTAAGCTCTATCTCCATTATTTCATAAAGCTACTATTTTGCCTTCCAAGACTAAGCTCTGTCTCCAGTTACATTTCTCTACATTGCATAAGGCTACTATTCTGCCTTGCTAGACTAAGGTTTGTCTCTATTATTGCATAAGGCTACTATTCTGCCTTCCGAGACTAAGCTCTGTCTCCATTTGCATGGCTAAAATATCGCCACTTTACTTAGATCCTGCATCAATTGAAATATCTTCATTTTTATTTATGTCTTGCATCGGCTAAAATATTGCCACTTTATTTAAATCTTGCATCGGCTGAAAGATCACCATTTTATTCATATTTTTCTGCATGCATCGGCTGAAAGATCGCCATTTTATCTTGCATGGCTGAAATATTGCCACTTCATTTAGATCGTGCATCATTTGAAAGATCCCTATTTTTATTTATACTTTGCATGGCTGAAATATCGTCACTTCATTTAAATCCTGCATCGGCTGAAATATCGCCATTTTTATTTATGTCTTGCATCGGCTGAAATATCGCCACTTTATTTATGCTCTCATGGGCTGAAAGATCGCCAAATTCTGCATTTTCATGGGCTGAAAGATCACCAAATTGTCCAAAGGCATCGTTGTTCAGATGCACCATTTTCATAGCCCGAGAATGTCATGTCATGGCCTGAGGATCCCAATTTGATCTCTGCATAGCATTATTCAATGGCATCATGGTTCGGAGGCATCATTTTCATTGTCCGAGGATATCATTTCACAGCCTGCGAATCCTTTATTATATGTTTCATGGCCCAGGACATCACGGTTTGAGGATATCATCCTAACCGACAAAAGACATCATTCATGGCCCAACAGGAACTTGCATCATGTTTAAATTTATGCACGATATATGCGCTTGTATTGTTTATTTGTAGGAAAACTGGCTAGCAACAGCCATCTCAGCAGGAGCGATCCCTCTCTAGTTTTCGCAGCCCTGCTGAACTCATAGCCGCTACCCCAATCCAAATATCTCGTCCGTTCTTGAAAAATCTCTATCGGCATGTTCCGCCGACGGATCCTGAACTACATACGGTCTGATTCATGTAAAACCAAGGATATGTAGGTGGCTCAGGAACTAGAGATCGGTCAAAATTCTTCAAATCGCTTCGTCCGGTCAAAATTGGCCATCATATCTTTACCCGACAACTCTTTTGTCCTTCCCGGGTAAATAGGGGCAGCTGTTGATACCTAATTTTTTCCTATGTATTTTTCATATACAAAATACTTTCAAAATTGCATATACATGCATATATAAGCTGTTACAACCCCAGTTCGCCCTCTGTGAACATGTTGTGATGGCACCTAGTCCCTATAGCTATGTAAGCCTAACAATGCGGAAATAACAACCTAACTTGCGGAATAATTAATTAAAAGTGAACATATTAAAATAATAACTGCATATAAGGCCGCTCGGCCTGTATAACTCAAAAGAAATACGGAAGTCTACAACTCAATCCCAAAAATCGGAAACTCACTGGAAACACAGGCTAATAGAAACATTGTAAATGCTCTAATCTCCAGAATGTCTACATCAAAAATATGATAGAATCTAAACACTACAGATAGAATAAGAAAGGATACTCTTTGGTCTGTGGACGCTGCAGATATACCTTGAAGCCTCTGTAGCTCTCCCCCGTCTCAAGGATAGTGCGCCTAAGTGGAGGTACTTGGATCTGCACATGAAAAACATGCGCAGGAAGGGCATGAGTACACCAAAGCGGTACTCAGTAAGTGGCAAGCCTAACCTCGGTTGTGTAGTGACGAGGAAGGTCAAGGCCCTACTAAGATTAAGCAATAAAAGATAAATCAACAGTATGAAAATAAGCAGTAATAGTGAGTACAACAGTGGAATAAAACAAGCTAAATAAGGAAATATCAAATACACAAGAATGGAGCAACCACAGAATAAGTATAGCTTAATACCAATGGTAACAATGAGGATCTCCCAGGATACCGTCCTGTAGTCCTTTTCTCAACTGTCCAATGGATCTCCCGGGATATCGTCTCGTAGTCCATCATATATGTATATCCGAAGGATCTCCCGGGATACCGTCCCATAGTCCAACTGTCAATGTGCAGGGGGATCTATCGGGAATCTAACCCGCAGTCCCAAAGTAAATGTGCAGGGAGATCTATCGGAAATCTAACCCGCAGTCCCAAAGTAAACAAACAAGAGGGGGAGCTACCGGAATCCCTTATCCGTAGTCCGAATGTAAATGCGCAACCACAACCAGAAGATATTCAGAAATGAAGTACAAAAGACAAACACCAGGTAGTACTAGCCTAGCATGCTTCACGTAGTACAGTCAAGACAACTTAAACAATTAGGCAAGTTAAATCAACTAAACATGCTTTTCTAATCTAACGCAGGTTATAACTGCAAGTAAAACAAGGAAAATATGAAGGAAGCTCAGTCTTAATATCTTAAGTAAAAACCGGATTTTTCAACAATTAGCTCAAGTACAAGCTCGTCACCTCCAATTACCACGTATCATATCCTAAGGGGAAAGGTCCCCCACACAAGGTTAGACAAGCCACTTACCTCGAACCGGCTCAAAATCAATTAGAAATCATGCCTTTGCCACGAGTATCCGACTACAAAAGGCCCAAATCTATTCAATTCGATTACACATTGTAAATAACATCGCAAGCAACTGATTCTACTAATTAACTCAATGCTAAGGCGCGAAATTAGGTAAAATGACCAAAATTCCTTTTAGGCCAACGTCTCGGAATCGAATAATTTTCACATTTACAGAACCCTCTTACTCTCACGAGTCTAACCATATAAAAATCTCCCAAATCGGAGGTCAAACACCCACTCAAAACTCAATACTTTAGCCTATGAAGTTTTACCCATTTTTCATTCAAAAATCCGAAATTAAGGATGAATTTGTGATTATATTAGTGGGTATTAATCATAAGAGAGTAGAGAATTGTTACCCAATCATTGCTCTTGAAAACACTTCGAAATTTCTCCCAAATCCGAGCTCCCAAGCTTGTATTTTGATAAAAATGGCTAAACCTCATTTTTTGAAATATTTATAACTACCCGGGCATTTTGTTCATCGCTATTGCGGAACAACGGTCGCGATTGCGTAGAGGAAATTTGATAAGGCCCAGAATTGTACATCGCGATCGCATGAAGAGTGATGCGATCGCGAAGGGAAAATGAGATGATGGCTTATGCGATTGTGTAGGAACTCATGCAATCACGAAGAGAAAAGTGGCAACTGCCCTCAAGTCCCAATTTACACTACGCGAGCGCGGGACGAGAGATGTGATCGCAAAGAAGAGAGAAATAGGCCTTCGCGATCGCGGAAGGCTTAATGAGGACACGATGAAGGTTTTCAAGGTGGTCTTCAGCAAGGCATCGCGATCGCTGGAGAACCATCACGATCGCGTAGAAGGATATCAGAAGCAACAGTTACAACAGATAAAATAAGAGGAAAAAAATAATCCATTGAGCATCTGAAACACATCTGAGGCCCTCAGAACCTCAACCAAACCTACGGACATATGCCGTAACATCATTCAAACTTGTACCAATCCTTAAACCACCTAAAATAATGCAGGAAACTCGAATTAAACAAGGATTTAAGCCTAAGAACTTCAAATTATAACAAAGCACGCTTTCGATAAAAAACCTAACCAAACCTCGTCCAAATGACCTGAAATTTTACACTCAAATCCCAAATGACATGACGGAGCTACTGCAACTTCCGAAATTCTATTCCGACCCTCGGATCAAAATCTCACTAGCGGACCGGAAACTTCAAAAATTCAAACTTCGGCATTTCAAGCCTAAATGAGCTACGGACTTCCAAAATACATTCTGAACATGTTCCCAACACCGAAATCACCTAATGGAACCATCAGATTTCCATTCTAAGGTCGTCTACACACTGTTCCGACAACAGATCACTTTTCAACACTTAATCTCTCATTTAAGGACTAAGTGTCCCAAAACTCTCCGAAACTCAACACCAAACGTCCCGGCAACCCAAAATAGCAGAAATGATCTTAGGGGAAGCAGTTAATAGAGGATCAGGGAGTTAATTCTTAAGATGATCGGTCGGGTCGTCACATAAGCGCGCCCAATTATTTCGATATTTTTTTAAAATTTTTAAAGATTTTCAAGTCAATATATCATCTATTTTAGCAGTACAAAAATTAGTAATTATTCCCAAAACTATCAATCTTGGTGAATAATTTAATTTATTCTCATATTTATATCAAAATATAGTTAAGGTAATTTTTGTATATTCTTACAAATTTATCTTGTATTTTTAAAAATTAATTGCATACAATTGCAATATTAACCTATTTTAAGATTAAAAGTATTTCTACAATTGTAAAATTGGTTTCAATATTTTTTTAATTAATATTTATGCATTATTAATTGGTTCAGTACTTTTAATTTTTTTAAAAATTATTTTTACTATTTGTATAAAATAAAAGGGGTAAAACTAGCTATTTAAATACTAGCCCCATTTTATTTCAATTATAGCCTAAATTAACCCCCCAATCAACCCAATTTCAAATTTCAAATGGGCCAGCCCAAATCCTAATTTAACCCAACCCATTAACCCATTTATCCAACCCGTCCGATTTTCTTTTAATCCAGGCCGTTGATCCTTTTGATCAACGGCCACGATTACCCTTTCCTTTTTAATTCCCCAACCATACATTAATCCCCTTATTTTCATTTGTTCCGCCGCCTCTGAAATCCCTCACCTCTCAAACTCTTTCGAAACCTTAGCGCCTCTCACCATCTCCTACCTCAAGCTAATCGTAAATCATGGCTCTTCCGGCCATGGTAACCTTATACTCACTCCCTATTACTCCTGTGTGCTTGATGTTTGAAGAATCAAGGCCAGATCTCAAAGGTCTTCATCCAGACCTATGCCAGCTCGAGTTTTCATGGCCATCGCCGGCCTTGCTCCGGCGTATCCTGGTCGAGAAGCCTGATTCCTGACCTGTTCGACTCAAGATCTGATTTTTCTTCCAATCCTTTCTCATTTCTAGGGTTTCTCCGAAACCCTAAGTTGTTCGAGGTTTTTCTCTGTTTATTTTCTTAAGATATATGTTCTACTCGACTTTTAAAGTATTTTCCCCAAATTTTCTTTTCAAAACCGTTTGTTTTGGATTTAGGGTTTCTAAAAAATTGCAAAATGTTTTTCTAACTCTTCTTCTTCTTCTTTTATTTGTGTGTATCTGTCTATGATATGTTCTTATATTTCTTTTTCTACCTCACATGTTCTTCTCCTGTGTTCTTATGTTTGCCTTTACCATGTATGACCTTCTACTGTGCTCTGGTCTTTCTTCTTCTGTGTTGCTGTATCACGCTTTCACATGTTTATCTTATGTGTTCTTTTTGCTAGGATTTTCGATACCCCTATGTTCCTCTACTGTATTTTCTACTAAGATTTTAGTTCTTTAATTTCCTTCTTCTGGACCTTGTTTGAGTTCTCTTTAAACATGTTCTTCTACTATTTTCTTAAGTGTTATACTACCTCTTTTCTTTTCTGAACTTGTTTAAGTTCCAAGCTTATCTTAAAACGTATTCCTTTTATCCTCACTATGCTTCCAATCAGTTTCTACATTCTATTTGCTTTGAACCTGCTATTTTATCTCTTTATTCTTTCATGAGTCTTTGAAAGAGATCTCTGAAACTGTTCCAATTACTTGGCCTCTCGTCTCTATATCTGATTCGACTTTGAAACCCTAGAATTTGGGAGTTTTGACGAGGTTGATCTGGTGTTTGGACTAGTGTTCTACTTTGAACCTTTGACTCTCTCAGACTCATTTTAAGTCTATGAACTGAATTTGGACCTCTTTGTTTATGACTATGAACTTTTCTATGCTAGACTCTTCTGATTAGCATGACAGTTCTTTCTTGTTTAAGAAAGTCTATATGTTTTATATGTATGTTGAATCGTTCTTCAAAAGGCTTTTCAATTTATGATTGATTCAGATTTTTTTAGGTTTGATTGACTGTTACTAATTTTCCTTAAGTAAAACCCTTTCCTCACCTTTCCTGGCTTGGTTGACTCGTACAAAGCTTACAATTTTGATTTCTTGACTGTTAACAGATTTTCTTTCCTTACTTGCACAAATCGTGTGCTATCAAACCTTGTCCTTTAATAGACCTTTATGTATTTACCCCTTTTATAATGCTTTGGAAAAATGTTTAATTGACCCCTTTCCTTAATTATTTTGCCCGTTTGAAATCAGAATCCCTTAATTAAAGGGAGACTGATTTCAATGTTACCTCCTTGCCTTTTTCTTACTTGTTTGTTGCACTATAAAAAGGGGCACGATCCTTCTGCACTAAAAAACAGCTTTGAGCCTTCACTTTAATACGCATATTCTTACACACACTCTCAATTACAATACTCTTTCAATTCTCTATTCTCTTCTGAGATCTTTTGTACTGCCTGCTTGCAACTTGGCTTTCAAGGCTACTATTTTACTTATTTGTTTTCCTGAAACTGGTATGTCTCGATTTTGATTTCAGCTTCTCCCCTATATGTTTATTTATAGTTTTCTGCAATCCTGTTTACTCTGTTGTTCATGTTCAGCGATTAATGTTAACTATGTATGTTCTTTCCTTGCATATGCTTTTATTGGAATCCCTACCCCTATTTCCTTCTATGTGTTTAAGTTAAGTCACATGATCTGGCAATATCCGTATTGTTGCCCAGGTCTGAACCTGATCCTCAATGGATCCTAACTCCCAACTTTGGCTAAATAGGTTGGTAAGGGGTGTGCCAGCACTCTTAATTGCAGGGCATGACCACCACCCTGTCATGGCCTTCTCTAACTCCCTCTATGCACTTACACTTATTCTTAGACTCTAAGTTCTACCCCCTCCTATGAGCCTTACTTTGGGACCTTGAGTTCCCTCTGAACTTTGACATTTGAGGGCTGGCCCTTTCACACTGCACTACAATCTAATCCTGCAATGTATTTGGGTGTAAGCACTACCTGGAGTTCATGAAGCTCCTTGGAATTGTAACACACCCAAAATATGAGAAAGACTTTGGAAATCTGATCTTTGAAAGTTGGTTTATTTCATGTTTCGGACTAGGAGTCTAAATTACGCTCTCTTTGGTTGGAATCTTTAATTTCTGATGTAATTTTATCTTTTCTGGATTCATTCTTGTTGTAATAATCTTGTAATAACTCGGGGGATGTATAGTAAAAAAGGGGAGGGTCACTCATATTATGCATGTGGGGTAGATATCATGCTTTAGGTATTTACTTCTGCAATCACAACTTTTTCGTTTATGCATCTGCATATAGCAATCCTGCCTATAAGTTGTTTCATTCCTACATTAGAAATCCTGCCTATAAGTTTATGTACCTGCATATAGAAATCCTGCCTATAAGTTCATGCATTCATGCATATAAAAATCCTGCCTATAAGTCGTTTCATTACTGCATTAGAAATCCTGCCTATAAATTATGTATTTCATTAAAAACTATGTCTATAAGTTTCTGTACTTCTGCATATAGAAATCATGTCTATGAGTTTCAGCACTTCTGCATATACATATGTCATTAGGCAAACAATCTATAGGTTAAAGGAATAATCAATTGCATCCTAGACACCATGCTTATAGGACTCTTCTACTTATGTAACCATTTTAAAATCAGTAACACTTAGAATTCATGCCTATAGGAGTAACCGTTCAAATCTGATTCATCCGCAAGTCTAAAATAAGTAATAATGTCGTTTAATACCTGCAGAATTGGTTTATTTCTAAAATTAGTAATCCTTCCTTAAAATCAGTATACTTTACCTTGTTAGATATCATGCCTATAGGTCTCACCTAGGCAAACCATTAGGTAATCAATTAACTATACCAATCTTTAATAATTATAACCAGCAGGCAGGCCTAATTTGGACTTCTTATCTGAAAATATGTGATAAATCAGCCACCCCTTAACGTTTAAGTTTAACTAAAGACCTAACCAGTGCCTGTAAGTCATGCTAAACAATTTGTTGCTTCAATGAGGAGGCCTATTTGAGCCTTTAACTGCTATGTGCTTCCCCTTTTACTGTTTTATATGTTTTTTGTTTGTCGCACTAGACTTTTGTCCTTTTAAAACTCTAAAAAGCCAATGTCCCTTCCCTTTAGGATTAGTAGTCCCAACTGCCTCCGGGACTAATAGGATTGGGGCGGGTAATGGCATGCAATAAGTAATGAGACCACTCCACGATTTAACACCTTAATGGGGTAGGTAAGGGTAGACATGGATATGATGACCACGCAATAACACCACATGTATAAATGGTTACTAGGTGTTATATGGAGTGATCCATATTATTTACAAACCTAGGACCCCCTCCCTCTTTACTTGTTTACTTCCTTTTCTTTTGCTAGAATTTTTAAAAGCTATTGACTTTCAGTTCTTTAAACTTTTTGTTAGTTATTTGATTTCCAGCACTGTTTCTTCTCCAAACCTCCGCTTCTTTTACTCCTTTGTCTAATTATTTATACCAATTATTTGACTCCCTTGTTCCTGCACGTGTATATCCTTTAAATAATTATGAAATCGCCTATTTCCAAATTTCAGTTGCTTTTAACTTTTATACTTCTCTTGTTGCAATCATTATGTGAAAATTGTCTTGTTTGCTTACTTGTTGTTTATATTTAAAGTCACAATTATAGCATGACCGGGAATCACACTAGTGGATCTTGAGGGGTGCCTAATACCTTTCCTCGAGATAATTTTAAGCCCTTACCCATTCTCTGGTTCTTCTTTTTTTAAGTTGAATTTCTTCTTAGTGTTCAAATGAACTTAATCATTAGGTGACGACTCTTCTAAATTGTAAATCCAATCCCCAAAAAGGAAAAGAGTTGTCCGCCCAAATATCATAAACCCGATTTCGTGAGAAAAGAGGGCATAATTATCTTTATTTCTCTCAAACCTCCTAGTAGAGGGAGTTATAGTATTTATCCAACCATGCATAAGCACGTTCTTATGCTTAATTTATATCACATGTATATTTTCACATTCACTTTAGGAATGAGTCTGCATTTATAATGCTTATCACAAGTTGCATTATTTAAAAAAAAAATGGACTATAATCGTCTGAATATGCCTCATATTTATAAATCATATTGATACGCATTTCCTTCACCTTTGAAGGATTATTTGGAGAACCCTTATTGTTCTCCTTTTTACAATTACCATAATGATGACTATTATTATTTTGATCTTTGGCACACCCCGTTCATTGGTCAGCCGCTTATCTTCATTTAAACTTATTATGCACCGCTATAACGTTTACTTCAAAAATTGAGCAAATCAAGTGGGACAAGCTTCATGTTTTTTCATGAAAATATATTATTTTTCTTTTGTCATCACTATATTTTCAATATGTGCATTGGGACTCAAGCCAATGTCTTACCCATATAAAGGCATGTTAAGCCATATTCAGTTGGGATACTAACCCAACTTTTATCATCATGGAGCATTAGGGCTCGAAGTCGATATCTCACCCTCATAGTGCGTTGGAACTTAAATCCACCATCTTACGCTTAACAAATATCATAATGGGCCAAAATACTTAGGGACTCACCCTCAAACCTTTAAAAATATATATATGAACACTTCGTAAATATATATATATGAACACTTCGTGATCATATGCATACAATAAGAACCTATATAAAGGTTATTGCCTCACAAGAGAAAGCTACATGCAACATTTAGCTACGCTGAAATGCAAGGATATAGATAGGCTTCTCTGTCAACTTAGTTAAGTTAAGATAAAATTAAAATTGACATAGCAAAACACGTTATAATATTCAATCTATTTCCCATATATTCACATAATATTCAACTTAGTCTTTCTTGCTATGAAGCTTATAGTTATTCAGGTTTCATAGTTAAGCAAATAAATTCTTCCATAGAGCTGCCAAATAAATAAGTGCATTAAAAGAATTGAATCGTGAAAAGAAATTGTCATACACGGTATTTTCATCTCTATGTACCAAATATGCATCTCATAAATTATATGAAAATTAAAATATAATTGAAAACCTTATGGTTTTATAACCATATAGTCAGAATTCCATTTCGTAATAATATTGATTTAGTTAAAATATTGTCTTATACCATCAGAAATAAGGCTCATGAGATCATGAAAAAAATAAATGTACCTCCTATTTGCCATTCGGAAGCAGAGGAGCTATATATGTACCTTAGTAATTTATTTATTTATTTTAATCAAAGACAACCATCATTACAATTATACATGATCAGTCTTGATCCAACCATCTTATTTTCCTGCACAAATGAAACTAAATGGCCGAGTAACACAAAATTACATTAATTTTTATAAATTAAACATGTAATTCATGGTATGATTGAAAAATAATACTCCCATGGACAATAGAATCAAACTAAACATTAATATGGCATACGTAATGATGCCCATATTTCCATTGGTTCAAGGTTGACCATTCATATCTCCTAGGTTGGTTAAAAATTTGTGCCCATAACGTGTTACGAAACTTAGCTCAAAGTAAGAATATAAAACAAGAAAATAAACAATAATGTAGGGAGTAAGAGAGAAGAGATTTTTATTTCTTCCATGTATTCAAGTGTGTACAATGTGATGCCAAAACCCTCTATTTATAGGATGACATTAAGATAATACAAAAGGATTTTATGAACACGGTATTAACTATTAAGATCATGAGGTAAAATCATGGAGGAGGTTATACAGTTGTGGGAGTTACAACCATAATAATGAAGAATAGTGCGAAGTTAACGGAAAAGAGTAACGAGAGTAACTTCTTGAGAAGTTATAGACATCCACTAAGTGTAAGAGTAACTTCTTAAACAATCATTAAGACAAATAGTCTCATAAATTCCCAGGAGAACAGAGAGAATATTTAACACTAAGTGGCATGATTAATAGTAGTAGTCTGTCTGGTGCAGCACCGCAAGCTGTAGTTTTGTTTAAGGAAATTCCATGATTAAAGAATTACAAGAGGCCCCTCAAGTAGGTATAAATAACAATTGAGTATCTGACTTTCCCATAGAGTGAAGAGGAGGACCCGGTTGCATTTGTTGGAATCTCTGACTAGTATTGGCCCCTTTCCTTCGACCATTCTTTTTCCGCCATTAAAAGATTTGCCCATATATCTCCAGAATCACCTTTTTTAGGGTTCCCCTTTTTCTACACAACTCGCATATTCTTTATTTTTCGCCCTTCTCTTTAACCCCCTTTCTTCATCAACTCAGACTCCAGTCGCTGCATAATTGCTTCGTCGTAACCTCGTAAGGTTCTTTTTTCTTTGTCGTTATCTTCTGAAAGTTTAAGCTCATGAATTTGATTGAAACTGACCCAATTAACTTGAGATTGAGGCATAATAGTTGTTGTTAAGGTCGTGAATCAAAGTCGTTTTTTTTTTCTGCTTTAAATTTATGTGACAATTTCTGGGCTTTGACTCTTGCGGTGAATGGAAGAGTTGGGTGTCTCTTTTAAGCTATTTCGTATGGGAAGTTAAAATTTTTGTTAGACTTTCAACTTTAATGAGTAGTATTCAAGATTCAATTTTTCTGCTTTGAAATTATGTGACACATTAAATATGGATTTTGTTTATTGTTTTAGATGGTGGGTTAGTTGGGCGGGTCTGATTAGTTATTTCGTATAGAAAGTTAAAATCTTTGTTGGAATTTCAGCTTTACAACACTTCAATTTTCCTGCAAAGCATAGTTATATTGCTTATTGTACTCAAATTTTGACCTCCTTGCCGTGTTCTCTTGCTTTTCCTTTCTTAGGATTTTGATTCATTTGCAAATTTGAGTTTTGTATCATTGGGTTGAGGTTGGGAGTGGGTTAGTTGTGTGTGTGTGAAAGGTATTTTGTGTGCAACCAAGTTAAACTTGTAGTTAGAATTTCAACTTTTGCTTTCAGGGATTCGTCCCTCCTCCCGACATCACATCTAGTTGTTGAGATTTCTGAGTTTGGATGTGCAATATGATCTGGACAGGGGTCTCTTAGTTCCGAACCATGAAGCACTAGAAAGAGTAAGGGTTGCTAAACGTGTGCCTCAGTAGTCCTAATTTCTTGGGTTTATCCTGCAGATTGTGGCTTATTTAATTCTTTTGGGATTTCTGTGATGGATGACGGTGAGCTGGAATTTTCTAATCAAGAAATGTTGTCAAGTTCAAATTTTGGTGAATTTCCAGACAGTGGTTCAATGGACAGTTTCTTCAATGATATTCTCAAGGATACACATGCTTGCACTCATACGCACACCTGCAATCCACCTGGCCCTGATAACACCCACACACATACATGTTATCATGTTCATACCAAAATTGTTCCTCCCCTGAGTGAGGATAAGACAGCCAGTGATGATACTGCTGAATCCGCAGAGGGAAAAAGAAAGAAACGGCCTTTGGGTAATAGAGAAGCGGTTCGTAAGTACCGTGAGAAGAAGAAGGCTCGAGCTGCCTCATTAGAAGATGAAGTTGTCAGATTAAGGGCTATAAATCAGCAACTCATGAAAAGGCTCCAGGGTCAGGCTGTGTTGGAAGCTGAGATTGCAAGGCTCAAGTGCTTGCTTGTGGACATCCGTGGAAGGATTGAAGGTGAAATTGGATCTTTTCCATACCAGAAGCCTATGAAGAGTGGGGATGTTTATCAGAACCTTGTTAATCCTAATCTCCCTGGAGCATATGTGATGAACCCTTGCAACTTGCAATGTGATGATCGGGTTTACTGCCTCCACCCTGGATCAGAAGGTAAAAACTTGGATGACACAGCATTAGATGGACAAGGCTTCGATAACTGTGAATTTGAGACTCTCCAATGTTTGGGTAATCAGACCTCTGAACTGAAGGAGGGTTCTGGCTGTGCATTGGGTAATGGTGCCCCTACTGGAAACCCTTCTGGCGGGAGTAAAAGAAAAGGTGAACTTGACTTTAATTTTAATTTCACTTTTTGGTATGGACTTAACTACTCGGAAACCTGAAATAAAAGCGTCATCCTTTTGGTTTACATGAATCCTGATTATATACTTTTTCACAAGCATGTCTTTATCATGTTCAATTACATCATTTATATAACCAGGGTGGCTGCCTTAGACATTGTGTTTAGAGGTGTGCACTGAAATTTTCAAATGCATATCATTGTTTATTGTTTTATAGGAAATTCCACTAATGACAGTATTTAGCAGGACACAAATTAAATATAATGAGTAGTCTTTGTCATGCTTGGTTATGCTTAAGAATGATTCTTGAAATGTTAAGGCAAGTTTTTACTTGGAACAAACTTCCCTAACCTCTCAAATCTGTAAAGATACATGGTTTGAGTTGGATCGGGTTCAGCACTTGAAAGCTATAGAAAAAGAGTCAATTCAATCAAGTCAAAGGGTGGAGTCCCCTTATAATAAATAGAAGAGGATCCTATATCTGCCGACCCTGCTTCACTACCGCATGTAAATACCTAAAAAATATAGCACTACTTGTTAAAAAAATGAGTGTATATGTGTGTGCATAATGCTTATGGTCCTGTATCCAAAGATACGAAGTTCTAATCAATTGTTCATTTCTGATGTTTGCTGAATATATTAAACTGATCTTTCATAGTTATTTGACAAATATTATTAAATAATTACAGATTTTGAATAAGTGCTCATAAATCATAAAGTGATAGTATTATATCATTGTTGGGCAGTGATTTAAGTTTTTGTATAAGGATGCAGTGCAATCCTCGGGGGCTTTAAAATTTTCCAACAGTTAAATAGTTGGCTGAGCGCACACAGACGACCCCTCAAACTTGCCCTATTTGTTCATTTAGACACCTGAACTAAGGCTTGTACCTATTTCACACCTATCCTGTGTTCAAATTGTATCAATCGAACACATATTTCACAACTCTAAACTAAGTTCAGTGTGTGAATTCCACTTGATGTGACGTGCAAAATGAAGCCAATCATAAAAATACACGTCATCAAACGAAAAAAGAGCAAGATTAAGAAGAGAGAAGTTGATTGGAAAAGAATCCTGGCAGACCTTCATATTTCCGGCAGCAAGTC
Source organism: Nicotiana glauca (assembly GCA_026770625.1). Classification (NCBI taxonomy): domain Eukaryota; kingdom Viridiplantae; phylum Streptophyta; class Magnoliopsida; order Solanales; family Solanaceae; genus Nicotiana; species Nicotiana glauca. The sequence goes on from MU715533.1 coordinate 91,567, forward strand.
TTGTTTGAGCAAGCTCCATCTTGATTGGTATAAACAATCTCGTCTTTCTATTAGTCTTGGCACTAAATAATCTTTGCCTCCAGAAATACCATTTCTTTATCGTTATCCCCCCGATCCAGGGTCCCTCTTCCTTGCCAAAAAAAAAACCACCATTTTTTTATCTTTGTCTCTTCCTCTCCATTCTCTTCAGCAACAGTATTCATCAATATCCTCATCACATTACTTCACTCGTCCCATTAGTGATTTGTTTGTTGGAAAAGCCAGCAGCCACCGGTGCCCTTCATTTATGGCAACCCAAATGTTATCGTTTTGCACGATGACACTGTTTCCAAGGTCGAAAAAGGATCTTTTCATCGGATCGTTCTTGCTGTCAACTGAACTCAGGCAGTTACCGTGTTCTTTCCTATCTTGATCCATCTGAACCAATCCATTTTAAACTGAGGAAAAACAAGTACTCAGGTAATTATCAAATTGCATTGAATTTCTGTGCTAAATCATTGTATACAGTGAACCCATTAGAGACTAAGCTAGAAACCGACGGTCCGACATTGATCGGAAAACTAATGTAGGCACGGTGGTAGTAGTAGGCTAGTAGCTGAGAGAGATGAACGGAAAAGAGAAAAAATTAAAAAAATTCCTCACCTGCCCTTTGGACCCACGTATTTAGCATTATATAGGCATATCACACTCTTAAGCGATGTGTGGAACACACTCGGTGTCATGTCAACATCATGTGTCTAATAAGTACATTTTCAACTGACAACTGTTTTTCAATAGGTAAACGCATTAGCGTAGGCGTCTAAATGAAGAAATCGGGCAAGTTTGATGGGCCATCTATATATTCAGCCTAAATAGTTCAATTGTGAAGAGTTGCATTTTCATCTGGGTCCCTCAAGTCCCAGAAAGATTTTACCTTTTCACTACTTGAAAGTAACTTAACTTCAACTCTATTTCGATAAAATAATATGAACAGTTTGGATTGCAAAAGTTCTAATCTTTTATATCTTTATGTAGCATAAACTTATTAAGTTCCATATACAAAGAGAGAGTTTCTCATATTTGATCTTACTCTTAAATTTGTCAAATTGAGACATCGACAGCCTTTGACAGTGAGTTCTTTTGCGTCAGTTGGCTTATATTATTGCTGTCAGCACTCTTTTCTTCTAGAAAAGGAAGAAAAATGTATGCCTCTGTTGTGTGCCCCTTCTTACTCTTGGGGGTGGATGTTCTTTTCATATGTGATCCTTGCATGTTGTTGCTTACCGTTCTGGGGCTTATATGCTAACACATTGGTTATTGGCATTTTAATATAAAAGGAAATCTGCAAGGCAAAGCACCAGAATTTAACATTTGGGTTTACATCCCAATGAGCTGAATGATAAAAGCGATTGACTTAGCAAGTCAACTATTTTCAGATGTGATTTTCCAATTTTCCTATCTCACTGTTTGTTGTATTGATCTTTGCTCTGTTCTCTTTTTAATATTAGCAGGGACTCGAGCTGCAATAGCAAGTTGATGAACTGCTTAGATGGAGGCATCTTTGTTTTTTGAGAATAAGTACATTGTGTTATGTTACTTCTCCCCTTTTTGGGTTTCTTTCCAGCATCTTATCTTCATCATGTTCAACTTTATAAAGATTTCCTTTTTCTGGCTCCTCAGCGGGCAGTCTAGTAGGTATGTAAATTTCAGTCATCTATCTTGAGTGTTGGGTAAAACAGGACAATTGCATGCATGTAGCTAGAGGACCCCGTAAGGAGGAGACAATATATTGGTTTTCTGTAAAGATCTTTACGCTTTGTTTCTCAAGTCAAGTATTGTTCTATTCTTTTGGCTTGTATTCTCGCTAGCCTTTGTATGGTGAATCGATAAAACCCTCATGGATGGATCTGTGAATTTCAACCACTGAAATGTGGAATACACTGTGGTTTGTTCTGCTGATTGTGGTTCTGCCGTCCATGGTAGATTACAATGCCTCCATTGCTTTTTCTCAAAGTGCATTTGCGTGGTTCCAAGTTTTTTCATATCCTCTCTTTAGTTTGTCACAAATTGGTGTGCTCAATAGTTGAGCTGTAGAAAGTAGATAATTGTCATGTGAGATGCATTCTGGACCCTTTATCCTCTTTTTATTTTCTGACAAAATGATTGAGTTCGATGTATTGTGAAAATTCTCCTCACCAATAAGTGCAAAATTTGTGAGGGAACCAATTCTGGTCCTGAATGGAGAAATTTGGACTAACCTTATGTATATTCTTATTGTCATTATCTTTCGTGTTTTGTTTTTCATAAATGGAGACTGAACTAGCCTTGTGTATATTAACTATGTATGTTCGAGGTATATTAAATTTATCTGCCAACAGTTCGAGTACAAATGTTCAGTCTGTTACAGACCGTATATATGACATGGTACACAATTAAAATACAGAAGATATACAACAAAAGTTACATCTTGATAAACAGTCAAAATACATAAGATTATGAATTAGTATACATTAAAAATACATCAATATACATAAAAGATATACACCGGAGCAAAAGCTTCACAAGAATTTGCGTGCTAGTGCGCAACCTTCAACTACTTCTTTCAATCTTTTTCTCTCTCTGGGTATGTTGTAGCTGTTCTATGTATCTCCTTTTTATTCACTATGTGATAGCGTTACTGAAAGGCATTCATGGTTTTCCTTATTTCTTCATTCTCTTAATTGCAATGATCTTAGTGAAACAATCTAGGTTCATGGAAGAGGATGGTGGTGTCTAGAAGAATAAGTGTGGAGATATTTGCAGTGAATTTGATAAAATATATAAGGCAAGAGATCTGGGTGAATTTTGGAGAGAATAACGGAAATGGTTCGTATAATGATGAGAGAGAATGGATAATATATTTAATAAGGATTAAATTGATTCCTTAATTTGTGGGCCAGTTAAGTATCAAATTTTGTTAGCCATTAGACATTTATATAAATACTAGTGAAGCCGCGCTTCGCGCGATTATAAAAAATCTCATTATATTTATGAAACAATCCTTTTCTAATATTCAGATGGTTAAGAAAATCTAAAAATAGGTTGTGAAAGGAATTAGCGTATATTAAATCAAAAAATAGTTCTTGCAAATTTGGGATCTTTACACAAATTCGGTGGGATTCATATTTATTTTTTTTAGCCGATAAACATAAATTATACATTGATTATACATAAATTCTATATATTTCATACACAATAATAATTTTATTTTTTGGTTTAAGCGTTGGGTGGCCGGCAATTTAGGTTAATTCTAAGAAAATATTCTCGAAAAAATAGTTCACAAAGATGCCCAAGCGCTATTAGAGTAACACATGTGTCCAAATGGTGGTTTGAGACATGAAACAGATAATATCGTGTGTAGTTTTAGATAGTTCTTGCTCCTTGTACTAATAAGTATTATTTTTGGTTTTTCATTTTCTTCCTTTTTCTTTTTCTGTGTTTTCAATATTCTTCTTTCTTCTCCTTATCAACAACAACTATCCAGTAAAATTCCACAGAGTGGGGTCTGGGAAGGGTAATATGTACGCAGTCCTTACCCTTATCTCGAAAGGGCAGAGAGGCTGTTTTCGAAAGACCCTCGGCTCATAAAAAGAAAAGGAAAAAGAGAAGAAGACAATTCATTAGTCACTTCAATCGAAACCATAATAGTAACAGAAGCATAACAACCAACAGATAAATGACATGTAATAACATTAACCAGAAACTAAGGTCCGGTGCTAAGATAGATCAAGGATAAAGTGAATTCAACATAGACTGCAAGCTATCTAAGATCAATCCTAATCCAACCTCGCCTCAACCCCGGAATAACGTGCGCAAAGCTCCACTACCCCTACCCTACAACCCTAATGCTTGACCTCCAAACATTCCTATCAAGGGCCATGTCCTCAGAAATTTGCAGTCGGGCCATGTCCTGCCTGATCACCTCTCCCCAGTACTTCTTAGGCCTCCCTCTACCTCTCCTCGTGCACACCACGGCCAACCGCTCACACCTATTCACCGGAGCATCAAAGTTTCTTCTCCGCACATGGCCGAACCATCTGAGCCTCGCTTCCCGCATCTCGTCATCCACAGGAGCCACGCCTACCTTCGGATATCCTCATTCCTAATCTTGTCTATCCTAGTGTGCCCGCACATCCACCTCAACATCCTTATCGATTAGTACAAATTAAATTCACCGTTGTAATGTAAAATAAATTCTTTTTCCTCCAAAAAATAGGCGAACATCCTAGAAATGATGCGTCATCTTATAAAATCCATCTCTACCATTTATAACTTTTTTCACGCTATTCTTTCGTAGACCCTAAAAAGAAAGAAGATACATGGACAATAATGCTCTAAAGTTTTACTTAAAGAGGAAAGTAGAATATTAAAGTACCTCATTTCAGTTCCATCAAAACTTTAGGTGAATTTTTCTTGCTGAACTCGCCCATTGCGTTCTTGTTTTTAAGCGCCATTATTTTACTTGTCTCCTTAGTTTTAATAAATTATTACTGAAAAATCTTATAAAATTGATCGTCAATAAAGTGATGTTAAGAATTTATATATGATATAAAGCTGAGAATTGGGCAGGTGATGTGACGTCCTCTAAAGCCATCATTCTTATTTTTCTGTTTTCTTAATTTTTTCCTTATTTCATGTCTAAAAAAGTTGTAGAAAATAATAAATAATATATTTATGTCGTTCCTTATTATTCGTATTTCTTACTGCAGGAAAAAGCATAGCAATCAAGCGATAAGTTTTATCAGAAACAGAGAGTAATCGTATTTGTGTTGCTAAACACTTGACACTTTATAAAAGCCGTTAGTTTAGTTCAGTAAACCAATTAAACAACAACATCAATAATAAATAACAATAAACCCAGTATAATTCTAAAAATGGGATCTGATAAATTTATAGTATGTTAAAATAAATCAGTGACAACCTCAACTTCATGCTTCTCTACTTTATCTATATATTAGACCTTCGTACCAAAAGCTGAATTAAACATTAATGAATAAAGCCCTTCTTTGTCTACTTTTTTCCATTTCAGATCAGCATTATCATCTTACACTTTACTTTCTCTCAACTCTGTCAGTTCCATCGGAATCTTTCTTCAATTATTTTTTCGCGAACGGCTCTAGTAGTACAAGGGATATGAATTAACCATTGTTCGACAAAGAACAACAATATCAATAGTTATCGAGTATTGATGCAAATTATTTTATATTATGATTAGAAACATCAAAGGATAGACTAAATTACAAAGCAATATCAAGATGCCTGATCACGCCCAAAGTGTATCCTCTAAATAGGATTCTGCGGACGTTGCAAATAAAACCCAAGTATTACGCTC
>MU715537.1:0-37168 GCA_026770625.1 Nicotiana glauca
GGGGGGGGGGGGGGTCAGCATACCGGGAATACAGAAGCTCCACCGGCTTAGCAACTTATCCAAACCTCGTTCTAAATGGGAAAAGACTCTAAACAGAAGAGACACTACACGAAGTGCACCCTTCTCCGTGATGTAGAAGACTCAGAAAGAGGAAGGGTTTCGTAACAGTTTATATATATAATTCAACAAATATCAAAGCGGTAAAATATTTAGCACATATAGCATGGAAACATGTAGGAAAATCATATAAAGCCAAATATAACAATTATTCTAAGCTCGAATTTTTGAATCCTGAATCGAAATTCTGGGTTCGTGTCCCCAGCAGAGTCGCCAGAGCTGTCACACCTCCTTTTTTAAACACCTACCCCAAAGGATAAAGTATAAGGAAGTTTTTCTATTTAAAGTAACATTATTCGAAATGAAATTATTTATTTATTTAGAGTCTCCACTTGGGATAGGTTTGACTTTTGGTGTCCCAAGTCACCGATTTATCTTGAATCCTAGATCGAGGAAATTTTGACTTCCCGAGTGGAGTCTGCGAACCAGAAATTCTGAATAAGGAATTCTGTTGATCCGAGGGAAGGTGTTAGGCACCCCTGGATCCTGTGGTTCTAGCACGGTCGCTTAAACTATTATAATTGGCTAAAATATAATTTTAATACATGTTATCCTATAGTGCAATTTTAAAATTATTTACCGCTTTTATTTAATTTTTAGGAAATTGAACGTCGTTTAAAACATGTTTTTGGATCACGTCAACATGAAATGCACCTGAATCCTCGATATATTTTATTCAAAATTTTGGGATTTGGATTTGGGCTGCATGAAATGCACACACGAATTTAGGAAGGTAAATTTATTAAAGAACGCACCTAAAGCGACTAACGTGTTATTAACTTTACGGGAGGCCATGAAAATTCACTAAATGGCATGTCACGAATTCTAAGTATTTTAATATGTGTATTTAAAGAGGGCCACGCAATTTATGAGTTCTTATTTGGCGCGGCACACCTCATTTTTATTTTAAAAGTCATCCTAAATGAACTATTATTTTTTCTATTAATGATTGTCTCTAAAAAAACCTTAAGTAATTAGCATTGTTGATTGACTATTATTAGAGAATATTCAAGGAATTCGGGCCTCAAACTCAGGCCCATACTTGAACAAGAGGAGAGTCTCTTAATTCTAATATGCTACCTAGCTTGGAAAGCCCAAAACTATATAATAAAATTAAACCTCCATACCGAATACAAATTCGAGCCTTCAATATTGAATTTTTAACTTGGCCCAACAGAATAAAAGTGAAATCATTGCTACTCAGATGGTTGAACTTGGCCACCAGCCTTGGGCCTCGAAGCAAGCCCAAATAGGAAAATAGGTAGGCCTGGAACTAGGCCTTGCATCAGTAATGTTGAAGCCCAAGACAAATGGCGTGGGTTATCAACCCTGGGCCTATGGACGAGCCCAAACAAAATCATTGAAACGGTTTCCAGCAATTGAACTCATTAATTGGGATAAAAAATAAAGGGAAACTCCAAATTCAAATACAACTATCAATTTAATTCTAAATTTGCTACTCAAATCTAAACTGACAAAATTTTACAAACATTTAGAGGATTTGACAACTGGATTAATGTAATCAAACTCAGTTATGATATAGAAACGATATTTTGATTTCAAAACTCAAGTGTAAAAGGGCATGTGGAGTGTTTGGCTGAACTTAGCACACATACTCATTTTTTGTACCTATTTTTAACAATCACTTTAACTCGGTGGAAATATCAAATAAAAGAGATAACTAGACTGAATCTGAACGCCTTATGGCAAAGAGTAGAATTAAAAACTTGAAATGCAATTCCTATGATTTAACAACACCTTAATCTGAAGTTGAACATCTAATAACCGAGTTAACACTTACTAAACTATAATATGTGTCACATTTATAATAATCATATGAATCTAAAATAGTTCGTACAGTCCAATATAAACAGTTATGATATGCTAACCAACTGATTTCTGGCCTAACAATTACACATCTCAATTCTGAACGGTCCTTAATTATTTACATAAAATGCAATAAAGTTCTGAATCTAGCTAAAAGGCAGTAACGAATTTAGACAAGGAGAAACAAGTGAGCAACATTTCATTTCATTTCCAACACTCAAGAGCTACCGGAAGTGTTCCTGGAATCAAAGCAAAATAAGAGAAGAAGGTATAGTCAGCAACTTCAACAACAATACAGTAACAGGAATCAATAGCTTGAGATTTGTTATAAATCCAGAAGCAATATCAAACAGCCCAGGACAAATTTCAACCAGTAAACTAACCAAAAACAACTTGAATGAACCCAAACTAACTCAAAATCACCCAGGATAATCTCTGAAACTTCAGCAATCGAAATATATCCCTATCTAAGCTAGAACTTTGAACTAACAACTGAGATTCAAAATTAATCTATGGGAAATTTCAATGGAATAGTATTTCTTTTAGAGTTTTTATGTTATTTTTGGTTTTTTGGAAGATTTTAGATCTAGAAGGAACTCTCACTCTCAGATTTCAAACTCTTTGTTTTTGAATTTGAATTTGAAATTTTCAGACCTTCAAAACTTGTAGAAACTTTTGGGGGGAATTTTCATATGCAAACCTTTTTAAAGAAGGCAGTAGGGACTGCCTTTTATAGGCAAAACTAGGGGAAGTTTTAGATTTTACATTTACCCCCTTGCCCCCTCTTTTATTTTTCGATTTTTACTAATTAATCCCTAAAGTTTTAGCTTGTTGCCCAAGTTACTGTACTAAGTTGCTGATATTTCAACTAAAACCCTTTTCTAGAAGATTCTAGGAAGTTTTAGTTTCAACTACAGCATTGTTTTCTATTTAGGAATGCATATACTACCCTTGTCCTTACCCCTAAATTACATAGCCTAAGTCAAACTAAATCCCAACCCCCTTTTACCCTAGTCAGAATTTGACTATGGTTAGACCAACAAATCTAATTCAGCTATATCCAAACAGACTAAAACTAATTAAATCTAACTAACAACAACAATAAGAAATTACTAACTAAATCAAACACTGAAATAATAAAAATCAAAATCAATAAAATAAAACATATATCAAAACAGATTCGAAACAAAATTAAACTAACATCAAGAATCACAGAAACAAGATTAACTAAAAATCAAAATAAAATTAAACTAAAAAAAATCAGAAACAGTCACGAACAGAATCAATCATGAACAAAACAAATATTAAACTACAAGAAAATTGAAAACTCATGAAAACAGAATCAAGTATAATAAAGAAATAATCAAACCAGGAAGAAAAACTTAATGAATCATGAATTAAAACTAACCTAATATGAACCAAAACAATCATTAAGAACAGAATTAGCCTATGGACTAAAATCACAAGAAACCTTATGAACACAATGCAAATTAGTCATGAACATAAAACCAAAATAACGAGTAGACTGACTGAGCAAGAACAAAGAAAATAAAATAACAATCACTCAAAAGAAAAATAGAAAAGGAAGAATGAAAGGAAATACCTAAATTTAACTATGGAAAACCCCGGTCAGCCTCTTTGGGACTATCTGGACCAAAACGTCCTTAATCATGTGTTTTCATGAGGAAACACAAAATTAAGGACTATTATAGTCCAATAATCAATGAACCTTGAACTTTTAGGAAATTACAATTTCTGGGTCAAGCTTCGATCTGAAATTTGAGGAGGTCCAATGAGATTCAAGGGAAACTGATTAGGGGTTTAAGACGAGGGGAGTGAGAAGAGTTTGAGGGTGTTATTTTGGTAAGATTTGGATGAGTTTGTGTTTTGGTCCGAGTTTCGATTTGATATTCGAAGATATTGGCTTGGATTTGAGGGAAAGTACGGTTGGATCTGGCATGGGGAGGCGACGAGGAGCACAGGATGTATTTTTGGGGCTCATCGGAGAATCGCCACCGGCGGAAGCGATTTCCAGCCGGCGGCGGACGGCGGAGGACGGTGGAGAAGGGGAGGCATTACGCCGGCGTTACAGGGAGAGAATGGGAGACGATTGAGGGGTAGGGGGCTTATCCGGCCATTTTATACTAAACTTACCCTAGTTCCTGACCGTAGGATCAAAGATCCTCGACGGCCAGGATCACACGCCACTGAAACGGGGTCGTTTCATTACAAGGGGTCTAGACCGGGTTCCCTGAGGCGGGTTGGGCTAATTTTGAAGCGGATCATGGGGAATTTTGTTTGGGCTGGAATTAAAAATGGCCCAAACACACAACAACATATTCACTATTCAAAATTCTTTCTTTTTAATTTCTTTATTTGTTTTCTTCTTTTCTTCCTTTTCTTATTCAATTTTTAGATTTTATTAAGTACAAAATTAAGAATAGACAAGAACTGATTTAGCTCTAAAATTAAAACTAATTAATTCTCAAAAATCAAACAAATGCTAGTTTAAAAAGAAAAGTTAAGGAAAAATCAAAAACTAAAAGTAAAACAATGCAAAAAGACTATTTTGTAACTTTCTCTTGTTTTGTAATGTTAATTAACTAATGAAAAATGTTAAAATGAGGTTCTAAATGCAAGTATGCTATTTTTGTATTTTTCATGAGTTATATCAATTAAAAATGCACAAAAATGCACATAATCATACAATTAATTCCCTAAAATTCAAATAATAAAAGAAAATTCCTAATTTTAATGAATTCTATAGGAGTAATTTAAGCGAGGCAAAAATCACGTGCTCACAATGTCAATTTTGATGGATCTGCAAAATTTTATAACATTCTAAGTTGGTCGCACGAATTCATGCAGATAACTTGGACTATAGAACATAAAAATTTGAGAATCGTCCTTAATTCCCGTTTGCTTCCCTAAAACAATAAAAATAAGGAACAACTATGGCGAAACGATGACTATTGTTCGTTAGGTCAATTTTTATGGGCCTGCAAATTTTTTGGAAATTCAGGGCCGGTCGCCCGAATTCTCGCAGATGACATGGACTATGGCACACGAAAATCAAAGAATAGTCTTGAATTCCTATTTTATGGCCTTAAAATGCCCAAAAAAAAAGGAAAAATCAGCGCGAACTATGTTCATCAGGTCGTTTTTATGGGCCCGCAAAATTTTAGGAGATTCGAAGCCTTTCACCCAAATTCATGCAGATATCGTGGACTATAGCACACGAAAATCTGAGAACCGCCCTAAATTTTGTGGCCCTAAAATGACAAAAATCGAGGAACGGTCATGGCGAAGCAATTAGTACTATTCATTAGGTTATTTTTTATGGGATCAAAAATTCTTAGGAGATTCGAGCCAGTCGCGTCGAATTTATACAAATGGTTAGCACACGAAAATTTGAGAATCGTCCTGAAGTCCTATTTTATGGCCCTACAACACCAAAATACTATGAACAGTCATAGCGAACCGATGAGTATTGTTTATTAGGTCATTTTTTATAGGCCCAAACATTTTTGGGGTTTCGGGGTCGTTCGCCTGAATTCATGCAAACGGTGTAGATTATAACATATGAAAATCTAGGAATCGTCCTGAATTCCTGATTTATGACCCTAAAACGCGAAAAAAGAGGAATGCTCATGGAAAAGTTCATTAGATCATTTATTTTTTGGCCCAAAAATTTAGGAGATTCAGAGCCAGTCACAGTAATTCATGCATATGGTGTGGACTAAAGCATACGAAAATCTAGGAATTATCCTGAATTCCTATTTTAAGGCCCTAAAATATAAAAAATGAGGACGATCATGGTGAAGCGATAACAATTTTTCATTAGGACACTTTTATGGGCCCGCAAAATTTTAGGAGATTCGGAGTAGATTGTTCGAATTCATGCCGATGGCGCGGATTGTAGCACACGAAGATCTGAGAATCGTCTTGAATTCCTATTTTAAGGCCCTAAAATACCAAAAGAAATGAGGAATGATTATGGCGAAGCGATTACAATTGTTCATTAGGTCATTTTTTATTGACCCACAAAATTTTAGGAGATTCGAAGCCGGTCTCCCGAATTCATGCGGATGTCGTGGATTATAGCACACGAAAATTATGGATTCATCTTGAATCCCTATTTTATAGTCTTAAAATGCCCAAAAAATGATGAACGGTCATGGAGAAGCGACGACAATTATTTATTAGATTGTTTTATGGGACCTCAAAATTTTAGGAGATTCGGGGTCGATCGCCCGAATTCATGCAGATGACGTGGACTATAGTACACAAAAGTCTGGGAATCGTCCTGAATTCCTGTTTTATGACCCTAAAACGTCAAAAAATATGGAACGGACATGGCGAATCAATACATTTTGTTTATTAGGTCATTTTTTATGGGTATGCAATATTATCGGATGACGTAGACTGTAACACACAAAAACTTGAGAATCGTCTTTAATACCTGTTTTATTGCCCAAAAAATCCAAAAAATGAGGAATAGTCACGGCGAAGCGATGACTATTTTTCATTTGGTCATTTTTATTGGCCGGCAAAATTTTAGGAGATATGGAGTCGGTCCCCCGAATTCATGTAGATGGCTTGGACTATATCATACGTAAATCTATGAATCGTCATGAATTCATGTTTTATGGCCTTAATATGCCAAAAATAAGGAACGATCATGGTGAAACAATAACTATTGATCATTCGATCATTTTTATGGGCCCGTAAAATTTTAAGAGATTTGAGTCAGTCGCCCGAATTAATGCAGATTGGCATGGACTATAAAACATGAAAAGTTTGGAATCATCTTGAATTTCTATTTTATGGCCCTAAAATGGCAAAAAAAATGGAACGATCATGGAGATGCGATTATTATAGTTCATTATGTAGTTTTTTATGTTCCCGCAAAATTTTAGGAGATTCGGAGCCTGTCACCCGAATTTATGCAGATAACATGGACTACAACACGCAAAAATTTGTCTTTTTCATGATCCTAAAATGCCAATAGATGGGGAAAAGTCATGGAGAAGTGATGACTATTATTCATTAGGTAGTTTTTTATGGGCTCGCAAAATTTTAGGAGATTCGGGGTTAGTCGCCCGAATTCATGCAAATGTCGTGGACTATAGCACACGAAAATTTGGGAATCGTCTTAAATTTCCTTTTTATGGTCCTAAAATGCCAAAAAAAGAGGAACGGCCATGGATAAGCGATGAATATTGTTCAGTAGATCTTTTTTTATGGGAACGCAAAAATTTAGGAGATTCAGAGCCCAATCACTTGAATTCATGCAAATGTTGTGGACTATAAGCACACGAAAATTTGGTAGTTTTTCTGAATTCATATTTTATGGCCCTAAAACTCCAAATAACGAGGAACGGTCATGGCAAAGTGATAACTATTATTCATTAGGTCGTTTTATTGGGCCACACAATTTTAGGAGATTCGGGGCTAGTCGCACAAATTTATGTAGATGGCCTAGACTATAGCACATGAAAACCTTGGAGTCATCCTCAATTCTTTTTTATGGCCCTAAATTCCAAAAGATTAGGAACGGTTATGGCTAAGTGATGACTATTATTCATTTGATCGATTTTGAAGATCCTCAAAATTTTAGGAGATTCGGGGCTGGTCACCTGAATTTATGGCCCTAAAATTCCATACAATGAGGAACGATCATAGAAAAGAGATGACTACTATTCATTAGGTTATTTTTTATTGGCTAGCAAAATTTTAGGAGATTCGAAGCTGGTAGCTAGAATTCATGTAAATGGTGTGGACTATAGCACACGAAAATCTAGGAATATCTTGAATTCTTATTTTATGGCCCTAAAGCCCCTAAAGGAACAGTGATGGGTGAGGATATTTTCACACGGTGATAGGTCAATGTGGACATTTCTTGGATATGGATGCATCGAGGCCAAAGTAGCTAGTGCATCAGCTAACTCATTGTGAAATCGAGGAATGTACCTGAACTCGATAGATTTGAACTGCTTGCTAAAATCTTCGACATGTTGCCTGTGTAGAATAAGCTTGACATCCCGAGTTTCCCATTCACCTTGATCTTGTTGAATAATCAAGTCGGAATCTCCCATGATTAACAACTCTTCCACATCCTGATCAATTTCCATGTTCATGCCCATAATGCAGGCTTCATACTCGGCAGTGTTGTTCGTACAGAAAACTGAAGTCGGGCTATGGTTGGATAGTGTTGACCAGTGGGTGAAATCAAGATTGCCCCAATCCCGACAACTTTTGCATTCACAACTCCATTGAAGAACATTTTCCAAGCATTAGTGTCTTCTAGAATTACCTCAACTGAATTTACTTCCTCGTCCGGGAAGTAACTACTCAAAGGCTGATATTCATCATCAACAGGATTTTCAGCTAGGTGATCCGTCAAGGCTTGAGCTTTCATTACCATGCGGGTGACATAGACTATGTCAAACTCGGTAAGCAGGATTTGCCATTTTGCTAACCTTCCCGTGGGCATCGGCTTTTGGAAAATGTACTTCAAAGGATCCAATCTGGTGATGAGATAGGTGGTGTATGCCAACAAGTAATGCCTAAGCTTTTGAGCAACCCAGGTTAAAACACAGCAAGTTCTTTCCAACAAAGAGTACTTAGCTTCATAACTAGTGAACTTCTTGCTCAAGTAGTATATGATTTGTTCTTTCTTCTCGGTCACGTCATGTTGCCCACAAACATATCCAAAGCAATTCTCCAACACTGTCAAACACAAGAACAAAGGCCTTCCAGGTTCGGGTGGGACCAACACTGGCAGATTTGACAGATATTCTTTGATTTTGTCGAAAGCTTCTTGACACTCATCTGTCCATCTAATCGTCGCATCTTTCTTCAATAACTTAAATATGTGCTCCCACGTGGAAGTCAACTGAGCAATGAATCTGCTGATGTAATTTAATCTTCCCAACAGACTCATTGCTTCTTTCTTGGTTCTCGGAGACGGAAAATCCTGAATAGACTTTATCTTTGTTGGATCTAAATCGATGCCTCTCCGACTGACTATAAACCAAAAAAGTTTCCCAAATGCACATTTAGCTGGATTTAACTTCAAATCGTACTTACGCACACGCTCAAAGAACTTTCTCAGATCCCGCACATGATCGTCCTGCGTCCTTGATTTAATGATAAACATCATCCACAACACCTCAATTTCCTGGTGCATCATTTCGTGAAAAATGGCAATCATAGCTCTCATGTAAGTTGCCCCGACGTTCTTCAAACCAAAAGGCATAACCCTATAATAGTAAGTACCACAAGGCATGGTAAAAGCCGTCTTTTCTGCATCTTCTTCATCCATCAAGACCTGATGATATCCAGCATAACAATCCACAAAAGACTGTATCTCATGTTTGGCACAATTGCCAACAAGGATATGGATGTTTGGTAATGGGAAGTTGTCCTTGGGGCTTGCTTTGTTCAGATCTCGATAGTCAACACACACTCAAAATTTCCCATCTTCCTTTGGCACTGGGACCATATTAGCCAACCATGTGGTGTATCAGACCACTCGGATCACGCCCGCTTATAACTGTTTGGTGACTTCTTCTTTGATCTTGTCACTGATGTCGATTTTAAACTTTCTCTATTTTTGTTGGACAGGGGGATAATCGGGGTAAGTTGACAATTTGTGCATCACTAAATCAACACTCAGTCCTAGCATATCATCATAGGACCAGGCAAGCACGTCTTTGAATTCGAACAAAAGTTAGATCAATGCATCCCTAGTTTTTTCATCAGTGTGAATGTTTATCATGGTTTCCTGGACCTCTTCCAAACTACCCAAATTAACTGGCTCGGTTTCATTTAAGTTTGGCTTAGGCTTATTCTCAAATTGTTCTAGTTCTCGGTTTATTTCCCTAAAAGCCTCATCTTCATTGTATTCTGGTTCTTAGTTCATCAATGTGTTAGGATTTGGGCATGAAGTCCGCAAGCATATCATGTTATTTAAGTCCACATTATTAGAACTGAAAAAAGAAATAAAAAAAAGATTCATAGACGATGAAATATTGATTTCATTTCATTGAATTTGAAGATAGGAGGGTTTACATTGTAATTTTGAAGACAATAAACTAAAAGACATTCGAGTTACACCCTGAATTAACTCGGAATACAGAAAAGATGGCAAGACTGAACTACCGAGATTCCCGCCTGACTGGGAATGGAGTAGCCTTCCAATCTTGAAGCTTGGCATCGGGCCCCATATATTGAACCTTAGCAGTGCTCGAGCCTTCACCCGGCTAGACCATATGAGCCTCATATAACATTTGCAACATTGCTCCACATATGTCCTCAATTTCTTCGGCCGTGAAGGCCTCATCTTCTTCCTCTATGTATCTTGGCTTGACGAACGTTTTGGAAAGATGTGAAACCGGCTGAGGCAAGACCCACCCATTGTTTTTTCGTTCATTAGCCCATGTTCAATTCCTCCAAGTTGAGGTACTTCCCAGACAGGTTTGTTTCATTTACTTCCCCCATGATTTCTTTTCCCTGGTACGTCACCACTGATTTGTTGTAGTTCTAGGGGATAGTAGCGGGGTCCTTCATAGGCTTCTGTGGTGAGCGACTGATAACCACTGGCTCATTTAGCCTGGGTGAAATTATCGGCCCCCGCGCCACATAAGTTGAGTCTTGAAACCGATGGGCAGATGAACATGCGGTAACATGCACAAGTCAGCGTATGATGCACTCTTCTGGCCACTCAGGCCTTGTATGTTCTTGAGACTTTGTTCTATGCTTTTCATTTTTCGAGTGATCTCCTCTTGCTCGGGATTCTTTATAGTTCTCTCTGGTCCTGTGGTAAACTCGTACCGAGGTTGTTGAGGGTAGGAGTTTGGGGTGATATGAGTCATGTCCGATTGAAATGGTGGTATTTGAAAAGTAAAGGATGGCGGCTCAAAACTTGGCCTAGGCAATGTTGGTTGTGTCGTAACCGAGGTTGGTGGTGCGGTAAATATCTTAGAAGCCACTCCCGAAGTCAAGGCCTGGGGGTGAACCTCAGAAGGCATTCCGGCGAAATGGGCCGACATAGTGGGGTATCCAAATGGGGTGGTCGGGTTACTTATAGGGATGTTGGAGGTTCCACTAGTTCTGGGAATCAGATCGGGAAAACCAGGTATTGCACTAGGCGACTCTCTACCATTCTACCAAGCATCCCACATTTGCAACATGCGGAAGCACAATGCCCTGTTCTCTTCAGTAGTTGCTGACTCTGACGTAGGGATAACCGACAACGGACTATCCTTTGAGGGGGGAATTATTGGTAGATTACTCTCTGTCGTCGTTTCGACACTTCTTTTGGATCTTGTAAAGTAAGGGTGCGAAGACAGATTACCACAAAAACAACCCACCTTTAAACAGAACTTGGTCTCAACAGTATACATAACAAATCGGTTAGTTTGAGACAATTAACACATAGGGAATCGCACGTTGGGGAACGCAATGCACCTAGACAGTTAAATGTTTATCTACATGTTTTGCAACAGTTGTGTGTTTCATCCCTGCTTTTTTGACCTCCCAGATCTCTGAATCTTTTCTTTTATTTTGCGTTTTTCATTATTTTGCTCACATTTCTTTGCACGCTCTCTTTTGCATTGTTTTCTCTCTTATTCTTGTTTCTCTCTTTTCTTGTGTCCTCTTTTCATCATTTTTTTCTTATTCAAATTATCTATAGTTATGACTGGATCCAATGGGGATTGCATGCGTATCACGACGCTGCGTGAATCATATCATCACGTAGTTCAAGGGATAAATGCGAAATAAAAGAAATAATTTTTTGGGTTTTTCAAATTTTCATTAAAATAAAAACTTCTAATTTTCTCTATTACAGCGAATCCATCATACATACTTAAGAACTGAGAAACTAAAACAGACTCAAAACAGACTCTAAAAGGGAACTGAAATACAGACTCGAAAAGAAAAATCAGGAATACACGAGTGCCTCAAAAACTACTGCAGGGGCTCGTGGGACATTAGTCGGTCTCGTCGCGGGCCTACGTGCAAGATCTCCTTGGAGACATCCAGGTCATCCATTATCTGGAGAACAAAAGTCATCACCGCGGAAAAGAAAGTGGATCTAGTCATATCCTCAAACTTGTGGCATTTCATGATGATGTAGTCACCAATTCCTCTAATCCTTTATCTAATGATGCCCTTCTCTTAGAGAAGGCACCCAATTTTTTGAGATCTAGTTTCCAGAACTTGGGTGTCATTATGGCTTTTCTCCTGCAACTGTTGCATGTCCTCTTCCAATCGTGACATCAATGCATAACAATGTTCCCTCTCTGCCTTGAAGTTCTTCATCTATTTAGCCATTTCATTCTCGAGGGTAGTTAGCTTTTTCTTTAGACTTGCGACCTCTCTATCATATCTTTCTCTTAATTGTTGAACAAACTTTGTCCGTCCTTCTACGTTCTTCGCCAACTTTGCGCGGGCTCTTGCCAATCTACCTTTGGACTTTTCCAAATCATCTCCATACTCACATACTTTCCGCCAAAGACCGTTTATAAGTCTTTCATCTGCTTGGATCCTTCCCGATTTTCAGCAGCTAGCTTCATTCTTTGAACCTGGCTCGAAGGGCTTCGTTTTCTCGAGCCAACTTTTTCTTCTCTCCTTCATCGGTAGCGGCCTGCACACTACTATCAAATTTGATATCTATGATTTGCCCTTCTAGTTTGCTTATCGTGGCCCTGTAGCCTTTCTCATTAGCTAACCAATCACATTGTTAATGTACCCTATCAGTGAATTGTTGTACATGGGGCCTTTTGGCGGGCCGTTCAGGCTTTTGATGGACTTCAACCCTTTTACCATACCAGGCTGTGTAGCTAGGCTCTATCTTACCTTTGGATGAATCTCGTACTCGAATCTGTGGCTCCAGGAACCTACACTGATGCCAAATCTGGCGAACTTTTCTTCCGGGAATGCAACTTTTGGACCTAGTTCAATGACTTGTCGACTCAAATCTTCATCGTGAGGGACAGTTTTGGTACCTGCCCAGCTGGCGTAGAACCCTGTGTTGAGCATACGAGTGAATACTCCGAAGATCCATTAATAAAAGAAAGCACACTTTGGCCGACATATAGATAACTTCTTTGACCGGGAGCCAACCGAATGTCCACTCAATTTTGCTTGCAGTCAAGTAACTCAAATATGCAAACCATGCCTCCGTACCTTCTGAAAACTCATGACCATCCACCCAGTTTTCATGTTCTTCAATACAGTTAAGACCAGTCATACCATATTTCATGTACCCCGGACGATGGCAAAGGTGTTCTTCCATTCAAAGTTGTAAAAGCATGTTGCAACCCTCAAAATATTTTCCTGCCGCTCGATAAACAGTTTAGAGCTCGATAAATTTCTGCTAGGATCATTGGTATAATAGTGCCATTGGCCTTTTTAATCATGAAGTCGGCCATTCCTACGAGCCCCAACTCTATATGTCCAACCTTCCTCGGGCAGATTAAGGAACCTAAGAATGCCACTACGAAGGTCGGTTCCCGACGAGCTTCCCATTTGCCTTTGTTCCCTGGATGACTTAGACCGGTATCCGGAGCCTCAAAACCGTGGGGTCCCTATAACGGCGATATAGGAAGTGGAATATGCAAGATCCTTCAGCTAAATCTCCATCTTTGACTTCCAGACTGATACTCAAAAGATCCAAGAACTTGCGACGGGTGACAGCCCTTGGTGCTACTGGGTATTGGCTCATGAGATTCCCGTTTAGGACAGCATAACCTGCTATCTCCTCAAGTGTAGGGGTTAACTCAAAATCAAAAAATGGAACACGTTGTGCGTCGGGTCCCAAAAAGGTATTAAGGCTTCGATTATGTCCAACCTTGGTTTAATCTTCAAAGACCAGTGAGCCCACCTAAAACTTTTACCGCAGCACCTCTTCTGACCTCCCCTAAGTAATTCCACCACATATGGAGTCCTATCGGGATTTTCTCTAGAACTATGAAAGGTTCATTCTCAATAGTGCTCATTCTGCACATTTATTTAAAGTGATCGGTTAAAAGACCATGATTTATTTTGACCCAAAAAAGAAGATTATCAATTTTTACAAAATTGCAACTCAAAACAAAACACCTTTGCAAATACGGCCCTTCAGCACCTCAGAAAAGAAGATTTTAGGGCTATGTTTGCTAATTGACCAAAAAATTTGAAAAAAGACCATAGGTAGCTATTCTTGCAACGACATCACCTTTATTTACGACAGAAACCACATCACCTTTATTTACGACAAAAATGACAAGATTTCATCTTTTTGAGTTATTTTGCAAAAATGGGGTTGGACCCGAAGAGGGTTGCATTATCCCACATCCGGTGAGAATCAAACCCGCGTAGTTCCGGAAGATCGAGAATGGAATAAATAAGCTAACCCTTTTTTTGGAAATTTTTTTTTTTGGAATTTTCGAAAGAAATGCTTTAAAAGAAGAAAGGAAATATTATTTTTCTGATTTTTTTTTTAATTTTTTGAAAGAAATACTTCTAAAAATTTATTTTCCTTTGATTTGAACTTTGGAATTTCAAAAGTAAAAAGAAAATATTTTGTTGAAATTTTCATTTGTTTTCTCCTTTTCTAAAGAAGAAAGAAAATATTTTTGAATTTTGAATGTTGTCTCTTAATTTTCGAAAGAGGGACTTTTAAGAAAATATTTTAGATTTCTAAGTTTTTATTTTATTTTATTACAAAATTACTTCTAAAGAAAAACGAAAAATATTTTTGGACTTCAATTTGTCAATTTTTTTTTTAAATTCACTAAAGAAAGTCTTTTAAAGACGGAAAGGAATATTTTTCTTTGGATTCTTTTTTCTTTGATTGTTTTTTTGGATTTTTGAGAAAGATACTTCAAAATAAAGGGAACCCGTATTTTGGATTTTGATTTTTGATTCATTTTTGTTTTATTTATTTTTTTCCGGATGAAAGACTTCATAAAGAAGTAAACTATTTTTATGAGTTTAATTTTTTTTTGAAATTTTCTAAGGGAATGATTCTAAAGAAGGAATTAAAGGAAAATATTTTTGGATTTTTTCCTTTTGAAAATTGAGATCGGAACCGATGAGGTTTGCCTACGTATCTCACATCCGGTGAAAATCAGATCCGCGTAGTTCGGTCAGTTTTGACATAATTGAAAAATATGGCTTTATTTCGAAATGGCTTTTTCTCTTCTCTTTTTTTTCAAAAACTTTCGGCAGAGTTTCGGGATATTTTGAACACCAGGTTTTTCATAAACGAATGATTTCCTCTCTCACCTCAGTTTCGGTTTTTTTTCTTCCCTATTCTAGAAAATCGGTCAGCATGCAAGCCAAAACAAATAAATGCGCAAGTAGAACGTAAGATGCATTAGGATGGTCTTTTAATTTGGGGTACACATGTCCTAGACGGATCCAACCCCTGTGTTGAGTCGGCAAAGTCAAATGCACGTGATGCAAACAAGTGTTCCTACTAAGGATCCGGCATGAGGCTATCTTATTCTAGGGTTAAAACCTGGGTGTATTTGTTCTATACCTGGCTTACCTGAGTGGATAGCTCGAGCCGGGGGGGGGGGAGGGACAGCGTGCCGGGAATACAGAAGCTTCACCAGCTTTGCAACTTGTCTGAACCTCGTTCTAAAATCGGAATATGACTCTAACAGAAAAGAAGTCACACGAAGTGCACACTTCCTAGATGATTTAGAAGACTCAGAGAGAAGAGGGTTTCGTAACAATTTATATAGAGTTCATATAATATCAAAGCGGTAAAAAGCGGCATTTAGCACATTAGGCTCAAACATGTAAAAATCAGATAATAAATAAAGCCAAGTATAACAATTATTCTAAGCTCGAATTCTTGAACCCTGAACCAGAGATTCTGGGTTCTTTTCCCCAGCGGAGTCGCCAGAGCTGTCACACCTCCTTTTTACCACCCGCAAGGGGATATAAGGGAGTTTTTCCAATTTAAATGACATAAATCGAAATGAGATTATTTTATTTATTTATTTATTTTCAGAGTCGCCACTTGGAATAATTTATTTGGTGTCCAGGTCACCAGTTTATTTTAAATCCCAAATCGAGGAAAGCTAACTTTATTTAAAAGTCTGCGAAACCAGAAATTCTAGATAAGGAATTCTGTTAACCAGGGAGAAGGTGTTAGGCATTCCCAGGTTTCGTGATTCAAGCACGATCGTTTAAACTATTAATAATTGGTCTATTATCTGATTTACTATATTTTTTAAACCTATTGTGCATTTTTATCTTTATAATCGCTTTTTAATTATTTTAACCGCTCTTACGATTGATGAAATTATTTCATGTACAAGTTACGGTTGTCGTACACTTGCCATTTTGGGACACACCGCAAACCACGCTACATGAAATGCACCCATGATTCGTGATATGTTTATTTTATTATTGTTCGAAGTTGTGATGATCGGGTCACATGAAATGCATACCCGAATTTAAGAATTAGGTATCATGACTAAAAACACCTCATATCGCAAAAATTTTAAACGTTCTCCGTACAGGCGATATATCGCTACAGTATATTTGCAGTGGTCAAATGGCCACTGCACCGTCTTCCAGCGGTGGAAAACCACCATACCAGATGCAAAAAGAGCATCTATCAAAGGCATATACAACAATACAAGAATCAGTCCAAAGCTCCATCCCAATCACTACAAATCTTCAAAAGGGCGTTGAGGTGATTGTAACAAAAAATTTCCTGGGACCACTGTAAAATTCCCAACGTGATTCTGGGTCAAAATATGGAATTCCATTCCATGGAGATCATTATCCATCTCAAAACGAGGTACCTCACCAAAAAATAGTTAATTCCACCGTGGAAATCAGTAACAGCACTCAATCGAACAATTTCGGTGAAACAGAGGTAGCCGAAAATGGCGATCCAACTGGCCAAACTGATAATTTTGGATACCAAAAGGGTCGTATTGAGGAAGACAATATCTTAGCACCATCAATTCTATATGGGTACCGATCAACAGCGTCAATTCTTCAGGCTCTGTATCCGGTTCATTCACCTTCTCCAGATGGTCGTCAAAATGATATTCACCTTTCTGGGGCAATTGACCTGCAACAATCAAGTGCAAATGCTCCTACACACCCAAAGGAGCAGTTAAGTAACACCTCTAACCAATCCAACATGAAAACGCTTCAATTCTCCCAAAAGATAAACTCTACAACTCACCAGTTGGCCAGCAATGGTGTTCCAGGGGTCCAAATGGTACAAGACCAATGCCAAACAACTCCTATGGACCAGGAGAATGCTCCTAAATCCCCAAGCCAACTTCTAAATGATCCAAAAGTGTCAAATATTGGAAATGGCAAGTCTGCAGACTTAGTTCTCAAAGATGGTCGACCAAATGCCTCAGTTGATGCATCTACTGTTGTAGCTAAGGTTCTTGCTCAAGAATATCTGCACCCATTAGGTTCACAATTAGAAATTCCCCCTGTTCAAAGTGAGCCTGCCCAGCCTCGACATCAATCACAAGTCCAAAATAATCAAGCCTTCCCTAACTCCATTCTTAAAATATCATCCAACTTTGATAGACCAAATATCCCAAGGAAGAACCAAAATCAACCCCAAGAGAAGGCAGTGACACCCCTTCAATCCAACCCTATCCACACTACCACTCCACAGCCAAATGCCAACCAAGACAAATTCAAACCATCAGTTAATCCACCACCATCACCTCCAACAGTTACTCGCTCATATGTAACTAGTTTGAGAGCCAGACATGAGGCAGAGATAACCCCTATTCAGTTCTCTCCTCCACTTATTACCACCAAACAAGGCAAGCTAGCTGTTATTTTTAAAAGGGAAGATTACATGGTGAAGTTTGCTGACAGATGTAAGTTTAAAATTGTGGGCAAATTTTCAAACACTATGCCCAGGATGGATGTAATCAGGAAGAGCTTCATTGTTCAAACTGAACTCAAAGGAGGTGTGAAAATTGCACACTTCAATGCAAAAACTGTTTGCATTGATCTGGACAACGAGTATGATCATTCTACTGTATGGGGCAAGCTGATTATGTACATTCAGGGTCAGTTGATGAGACTTGAAGCATGGAACCCCATATTCAAACCAAATTAAGACTCCCCCATAGTTCCAGTATGGATCATGATCCCAGAACTCCCATGGCATCTCTATTATATGGAGATTTTATCCCCCATTTTATCTCCAATTGGAAAAGCATTGTTCCTGGACTTGGCCTCCTTCCAGAAAACAAGAGGTAGTGTAGTGAAAGTCAAAATGCAAGTAGACCTCTCAAAGGAAAGGCCATCTCATGTATGGTTAGGCTATGATGAAGACCAAGATGTGAATGGGGATGGACATTGGCTTATATGGAGATTTTATCCCCCATTTTATCTCCAATTGGAAAAGCATTGTTCCTGGACTTGGCCTCCTTCCAGAAAACAAGAGGTAGTGTAGTGAAAGTCAAAATGCAAGTAGAGCTCACCAAGGAAAGGCCATCTCATGTGTGGTTGGGCTATGATGAAGACCAAGATGTGAATAGGGATGAACATTGGCTTGAAGTCCAATATGAAAGCCTTCCATCATACTATACTCATTGCAGACACCTTTGACACAATGCACAAGCTTATCTTGTCAAACATAGGGATCTGGAAATCAAAAGGAACAAAGAAGAAGAAAATCAAGCAGCAACTAATAGCTCCCCAAACAACCAACAGAAGATCACAGAAAAGGCATAATCAAGTAGGAAACAGCAGAATAACAACCAATAAGAGAAACCAAAGAATGGAGCACCAGACCATAAGGAAAAACTAAAGGCAAAGGAGCACCAAAAATCAATACAACAACAAGATGCAATAGAGGAAATACCAGAAGAGGAATGGCAAACACAAAGAAAGAAGAACTTCAAAGGTAACAATCAAACTAATAAATAGCAACAAGTCTATATACAAAAACAATCAAACACTCACCAACCTCATCTTACACCAAAGGAAACCCAGCAAAATGACACACCACCATAAGGTATGCCTTCTATCAATCCTCCAGCTCAACTGGAGAGGAGTGATAGTTCTGTTGCTCAGAACCCCCCTTACCCGCTAGTGTTGTTGACTCTGGTGCTCAGAGTTCTCCCATTCCCCATTCCTATATTAATTCTGGTGAAGTTGAAAGAGGAATGGTAAACTGTCAGGAGAAACATATAGGTAGACAGGAAGGGGTTCTAGACGGGGTGGGTTTTCCTCATGTTTTTCATGAGTGTGCTTATGCACAATTGACTGACCATAAGTTAGACCTGCAACCACAACTTCTCAATCCTGCAAAGAACAGGCACGACAGTTTGGCAATGTAACAGTTGAGGGGCCTCAGGTTCTGAATTTGAAGAGAATACACTTGCACAATTGAAGGCCCTACTCAAAGGAAAAGCCAAGGTTGTTGCTGATTTTCAAGTTCAAACACAGAAATCCAAAAATAAACCCAGCCAGAAAAAGAGGAAGACTATGAGGAAAAAACAAGCAGGAATCAGTATCAATGAACCACCTGCTGAGTCCACTTTTGAGAATCCTGCACCACAAAAAAAACCAGTTTAGATCCCAATGTAGTTGTTCAATACCCTGAATATAAGAACCCAGTCATAGCCAACCACTCACATTTCCAAACACTTCTAACCACTAAAGAACCAACTTCTGATGGCAATGCATCATATTTTCCTACCAATGAAAAACTTCCACATCAGGATGAGTATAAACCTATTGAAACTGAGGATGAATTGGGTGAAAATCAAGATGAAGTCAGTGACCATAGTGAGGGAGATTATGAAAAAGAGCAACATTGTGAAATGCTAATTGCAGTAGTAAATGGTGATCCAAATCAGAAAAAGGTAGCCTCAGAAACTATAACTACCAGAAAAAGTCCATCTCCATGGTTTACCAGAAGCATGGATGCTAGAAATAGAAGTAGTAGTGTCCCACCAAAACACAATCTAAACCCGTCTTTCCAATTATTCGCACAATCATTTGGAACGCTAGAGGCATCAGAACCTCTGGAGCTATTAAAAGACTCAGAATTCTAAAACACATCCACAAGCTTTCCGTTATTGTAGTTCTTGAACCCTTCCTTGACTCTTCCCATATCAATCTTTTCAAACTACAACTCTCAATGCAACAAGCTGGTTCCAATGTTAATGATAAGATTTGGGTTTTCTGGGACAAAGAATTCACTGCATCAGTCACTGATCATGATGAGCAATAGTTAACTCTACAGATGAGACATGTGGAAAATGACAAACACCTTTTTCATCACAGTAGTTTATGCCAAATGCAAACCAACCCTGAGAAGACCCCTATGGGAAGTACTGAGGCACAAATCAGAGACCTATGATTCTCCTTGGTGTGTCATTGGTGATTTTAATGTTATTGCCTCAGTTGAAGAAAAGATAGGAGGTGTTCCTTACCAAATGAACAAAAGCATGGATTTTCTATGCATGATTGAAGACTGTGGATTGAGTGACTTGGGGTTCTATGGTCATAGATGTACCTGGTCCAATGGAAGAGGTCAATGTTCCATTGTCTGGAAAAGATTGGATAGGGGGCTTGATAATGATCAATGGTTAAATGCATTCCCTGCTACTACAGTCTCCAACCTAGCTTCAGCAGGTTTTGATCACACCCCCCCTCCTCCTGGAAATCAGAGTAAGGCAGGAAAATGGTACCAAGTACTTTAAGTTCCTAAATCTATGGGTTGACAATGCCAACTTCAAACTATTTGTTAAAGAAATCTGGGACAAGCAGGTCAATCGCAATGCTATGTGGATATTCCATCAAAGACTCAAGGCCCTTTCTATTGGTTTAAGTCAATGGTCCAGGCAACAATATGGAGATATCTTCCAAAAGGATAAGGAATATGAAGAAAAGCTGAAGGCAGCAGAAATAGTCTGGATAGAGACCAATGATGAAATTGACAGGTCCAATCTTCATGATATCAAAGCTCAGTACATTAGATACATGAAGATAGAGGAGAATTTTCTGAAATAAAAAACTCATCTTTAGTGGTTCAAAGAAGGAGATGCAAACTCCAAATATTTCCACAGTCTCATCAGAGGTAGAAAAAGAAAATTTTACATCCACAAAATCAAAGATAAGGATGGCCAGTGGATCCAAGGTGATGAGGCTATTGGTAATGAAGCTTGTGAACTTTACCAAAACCTTTTTAATGATCCTGGGGGGATCAATCCGAGAGGATCTTCTTTCATGTACCCCTACTATGATTACTCAGGAAGATAATGACATTCTGACTGCATATCCTACCTTTTTAGAGCTCAAAGATGTTGTATTCTCTATGAATCCCACTTGTGCAACTGGGCCAGATGGTTTCAATGGTAAATTCTACCAAGCTTGCTGGGATATCATCAAGAATGACCTGCTAAATATAGTATTGGCCTTCTTTGGTGGCTGTAGTATGCCCAGATATATGACCAATGCTTACTTGGTTCTTCTTCCTAAGGTGGAATCACCCAATTCCCTCATTAAATTCAGACCATCAGCCTTAGCAACTTTATAAACAAGATCATTTCCAAAGTTATTAGCATCAGAATTGCCCCCTTCTTCCCAGAATTATCTCTGCTAACCAATATGGTTTTATAAAAGGAAGGAACATCTTTAAAAATATCATGCTTGCTCAAGAGATTGTTCATGAAATTAAAAAGCCAAATGAGGGGTCAAATATTGTAACCAAACTTGACATGGCCAAAGTCTATGATAGGGTCTCCTGGAGCTTTACCTGTATTATGTTGAGGAGAATGGCCTTCTGTGAAAGAATCATTGACATGATCAGGAGGACCATATCTAATAATCGGTACTCAATCATTATCAATGGGATTAGATTTGGTTTCTTCAAGTCCACAAGGGGTTTAAAGCAAGGTGACCCTCTTGCTCCATCCCTGTTCATCATAGGTGCTGACTACTATCCAGAATGCCCAATATTCTTAATCAAGACCAGTTGTTCAATGACTTCTACATGGAAAGAAGGGGTCCTCAAGTCAATCATCTGAGCTCTGCTGATGATATCATTATTTTTACCTCTGGGAAAAGGTCATCACTTCAGAAAATCATGTGGATCCTGAACAATTATGAAGCTACATCAGGTCAGCAGATCAATAGGCACAAAAGTCATTTCATGACTTCTTTTTGTGCTCTCCCATCTGCAATTAGAAGGATCCACTTAGTGACTGGCTTCAACAAGAAGTCCTCTCCAATCACATATCTTGGCCGTCCACTGTACATTGGTAGAAAGAGAATCATTTATTTCAACAACCTGGTCTCTAAGATTGGTAGTAGAATTAGGGGCTGGCATGGAAAGATACTTATCATGGTAGAAGAGCCACTCTCATTAAATATGTGTTGCAGTCTATACCAATCCACGTCCTTGCAGCTGTCTCCCCACCTAAAACAGTCATGAAACAAATTGAGAAGCTTGCTGCAAACTTCTTCTGGGGAATAGACAACAACAAAATAAATATCATTGGGCCTCTTGGAATAAGCTTTTTTACCCTGTGAATGAGGGAGGTCTAGGATTCAGAAGAACTGAAGACATCTGCAAATCAATGGAATACAAACAATGGTGGTATTTCAGAACTACTCAATCCTTATGGGGTAGCTTCTTGAAAGCAAAATACTGCCAGAGATCCAATCCAATTTCCAAAAAAAGGAACTCAGGTCAATCACAAACATGGAAAAGACTAATGACCAACAAAAAAAAAGTTGAAAAGAATATTCAGTGGAGACTTCACATGGGGGATTGTAGCTTCTAGTGGGACAATTGGTTGGGATCTGGGCCTCTAGCACACCACAGACTTGAAGGAGGAAGACCTGGGAATATTGCAGTATCTTATTTTTGGGATCAAGGCCAATGGAACATCCAAAAGCTCAATGCAACTGCCCCTACCAACATGGTCCATGTCATCATGCAAATCCCTATCTTTAACAACAGTAATCAGAATAAAGCTATCTGGATCCCTACCATTGATGGCAGATTCAGCTGTGCATCAGCATGGGAGATAATCAGACCCAAGAGACAACCAAATTTCTCTAACAAGATGATTTGGCATAAGAAGATCCCTTTCAAGTGGTCCTTTTGTCTATGAAGAGCCCTTAGAAACAAGCTTCCTACTGATGACAGAGTCTTATCTTTCAGCAGCCATGTTGTGTCCAGGTGTGTGTGCTGCTCTTCTCACACCAATGAAACTGTTGACCATATTTTCAGTAGGGGGAACTTTGCCAAAATTGTCTGTGGAAAGTTTGGAGGATTAGTTGGAATTCAGAGTGAAGAAATGCCTCTCAGACTCCTTTTGATGAAGTGGTGGCTCCTACAAAGCAATAATGAAATCCAAAAGCTCATTACTCAATCCCTACCTATCATAATATCCTGGAACCTTTGGAAGAACAGGTGTAGTGCAAAATATGGATCTAAGTCCACCTCTTTAACTAGAGTGTTGTTATCCATTAACTCAGACATTAACCTATTGCTGAGGGCCAATTTCCCAGAAGCTAAGTGGCCTCTGAACTGGAAGTCTCTTTACCATCTCATTGAGAACCTAAAACACCAAACTTTCATCACCCAAGTGGTATAGAAAAAACCAAGCAATGGTTTTGTGAAGGTTAATAGTGATGGGAGTGCACTGATCGCTGCCAACTCGACACTACACAATGGTAGGAAGAGCGGGTCGCAACAGCTTTTACCTAAATAGTGGTTCGGGATCGAATTTCCACAGGGAGTTTGGAATGGAGTTGTATTGTCTGTCTATCCTAGAGTTGCGTATGTGCTTCTAATTGTACTTCTAACATTTTTGGGGTTTTTGTATTTATCACTACTGTTATAAACTAATGATTAAGGCTAAATTAAGCTACAAGAATATTGCTAAGTTGTATTTAATATAGAGAAAGGTACTATGGTCACGACACTACCTAGGTGGCTAGCCAACGGGTAGAAGTTACTAAGGGGAGATTGATATATTTGGGGCTTATGTTATAACCGTTGCACATTTGTACCCGTTCTCACACCTCTCGGTAGAGAGAATGATTTTGCCAATTGGCTCTCTCGAGACCAATTGGGTAGGCCAATTAGACCAAGCAACTAGGGTTCAAGTACTGTAATTACTCTCTCGAGGTTTAACCCGTTAATTGGGACTACCATTTCTCATGGGTCCATCCCAATTTCTTGTTGGGTCAATTTTAGGGTCATGGACTTTCTTTCTCAAGAAAAGTTAGACCCACTAAGCTTGAATCTGTGTTTGCAACCAAAAATTCGAAATTGAAACACAAAATTAACCCAAATAAAAAATACTTGTTGGCCCAAGATCAGTTGAAGTTTTGAAGAATGACAAACGAACTCAGTGAAGGACTAGGTTCATCTTAGGAGACACAGTTGTTATGGCCCACACACATGAGATGCACGTGAAGAAGATAAGTCCTTAGGGTCAAGTAGCAATATCTTGATAAACATCTTCTGAACTGATCGAAAAGATTGCATATAGGATAAGGAGTTAAAGTCTCCTTATGAAAAGAGAATTACATCCGGATCGAGAATATGGATTAGAGTTAGAGTTGTTCTTTGACTCGAATTGACAAAGGATCCACAATTCGAGTTCTTATCAAACTCTGGTTACTAACTTTATAAATATAACGATTGTTCTCTTTTACAGGGGATTGCACATAAGCTGAAGTTAAACCAAATTGAGAGCAAAGAGCTAGGCGATTTTTTCAAGCAATTTGTGTGTGATACAAGTGTCAAATCTGAAGCTACAAGAACTAAGTGTGAAGAATCAATTCCATTGTGTCTTTCTTTATTTCTAGCTCAATTATAGTAGGTGGTTTAATATTGTACCTTTCAGCTTTCTTAGAAACAATTGTATTAGGTGCATTGAGTATTCAAGTTAGATTTAAATTGAAAGTGTCGCAACAGTTGAGGCTGTGTGCTACACTGGTATTAGAGTTAATCCTTAGGTTTACAAAGAGTTTTGTAAATGCTATTTTTGGCTCATTGAAGTTTAGTGGAAGTTTGGGAAAATCCTACTGAGTAGTAGGTCGTGGTTTTTTTCACCTTTTGAGCCAGGTGTTTTTCACGTAAAAATCTCTGTGTTCTTTATTTCTGTATTTTAATTTCACAAACAGTAGAAGTTAGAACACCTAGAAGAACTAGGTTTTTCTAGTGCAAAAATTAGGTACCACACAAATCACCCCCCCCCTCTTGTGTGGCATTGACGTCTAAAACATCAACACCCAATCTCAATCTCACCCTATATGGAAACACCCATCAACTACCCACACTAGGGTTGAGCTACAACCCTAGCTAATGGGTTTAGCTAGACATAATTAAAGAAGAAACAGAACAAATAGAAGAAGAACTAAACATGTTAATTAATTGCTAAGAAGAAACTACAAGAATCTATTGAGAAATTAATCCTAAAATGCCAAAATAGGCTAAAACTTCGGTTCTCACGAGCGCAGCTCAATATCTGATACAAAACTTGAGCTAAAAATGGTAAAATGTTCTATTTATAGTGGCTGGAAAAACTGGACAAAAATACCCCTGTGGGGTTAGCGCGGACCGCGCAAAAAGGTAGCGCGACCGTGTTAGCTCTTGAACTCATGATTTTTAACTCTCTGAAGTTGAGGACCGTGGATCACGCAAAAGTGCAGCGCGGTCACGATGGAAGTTGGCGCATCCGCACATAAAGTAGTGCGGAGCGCACTGCTTGACTTGGCTAAGGAATCAGCTCTCTGAATCTCGGTAGTGCAGACCCCACAAAAAGGTAGCGCGGTTGCATTGGCTCTGGTCTCCAAACTTCTAGTCTCTGAATCTCCTATGCGGGGGCCGCGCAAAATTGTGGCACGTTCGCTTGGCTTGTAGCTTGATTATATCAGGTCTCTGAACCTCCTTGTGCGGCCGCGTGCACTTTTGCGTGATCCGCACTAGGTTTTCTATTTCCTTCACTTCACTTGGTCTTTGATACTTGAGCAGGTTTCACTCCGTTTTGAACCGATCTTCGACATTTCATCACTTTGTCGCTCAAACCTGCAATCAAGCACAACCTGTGAGCATTTTGGGACTATTTCGTAGCAATTTATACTCAAAGCATAGGCAAGTAGGGGCATAAAACACGTTAAAATCCTACTTATCAACTCCCTCAAACTTAAACATTTGCTTGTCCTCAAGCAAACAAAATAAGACCCACCCCTTAAAGGAACATCCAAGTAATTCCAGCTATCCTAGAGTAACCTCAACAAGCATCAATCGGGACTAACAATTGCCCTCAATACGAATGCATCATTAACAAATTTTAAACTTTGAAAACTATGGATCAAGTGTGACACAAGAGCATCAAGAGTTGACACATTTCATCAAAGAACTTTTCTCAAATACCTTGGTCATTGTGGAACCCAAACTCACACATCCTCAACTCTCCCTAACCGAACCTCACCTTTTAGAGTATTGACACACAAATCGAGGTTGGTGGAATTTCACTCATCTCTCTCAAGAAGAAGGTCACTAGTCCGGCTCTAGGTACCATATGCTTTCCCCTTATGTAAGTATCCACTAATGTAGGCTTCCTTCAACTCAAGATCATATAGGGCTTTTGTGGAGTCATTGTGAAGGCTTTTGGGTAAGGGTAGGACATGTTTTTGTTCAAGTGGGTTCAATCTTCTCTTAAGCACTTCTTTTGATTCATTTTGGCACACTTGCTTGACTCATTTGAGTATTTCACTTCTTTTAAAGGGGTTAGAGGGACACATTGTCACTCTTTCTTATGCAATTAAAAACATTTCTCCTTTTTCTACGTTTTCCACGCCTTTTTCACTTTTGGTTCCCTTGAATCCCCTTTTTATTCTTGTTCACATTGATCTTTCTTTTTGTCTTTTTCTTTTCTTTCTTTTTCATTGATTTCCTTTTTCTTTTGCTTTTGTACCTTTTACCACTTTGTTTCCTTTCTTGTCTCTTCTCCCCTAAACTTAGATATTTTCCATTACTCAATGGAATATTTTGGGTGCCAAGAGAGGGTATCTTTTAGAACGGGTATAGGCTTGTAACATTGGTTCTTGAAAGAAAAAGGTTCAAGGCTCAAAAGGGTTAACTAGGGATAATTTCATTGGTAGGCCATTGAATTGTTCAACTTAACATTTGGGTCAAGGAGAGCCTATAATCACTTCTCAAGTCAAATTTCACCTAGGATTTTGCCTCAACAAACATTCAGGGCAAGTTCTAGACCATTAGCTCGGGACTTGGAATCACAATTCGATTCCTCACCACACATACTAGGGGATTGCTAAAGACATCGAGTCGAGGGCCCACAACGACCTTAGATACGATTCAAGTGCACAATGGTCCAAAAATACCACACGATGATTGTTTGGTCAACACAAGAGTCTCAAGGCCACAACTTTCACCATCCTAAACACAACATTATGTCTTTGATCATGGGATCAAAGGAAAATATGCTAGGCCCAAGTGAAGTTTTTCCTGAGGTATCCTTAACTACGAAATATCAAAAAAAATAAAAGAAAAAAATCAAAACGGACTCAAACCCTTAAGGAGGTTGTCATGCCATCTATCATTGGGAAGGGCCACCCGGTTCGCACTATACTCCACCCTTGGAAAGAAACGTGGCATTAAGAAAACCAAGGGCTTATTGAAAACGCCAAAAAACAAAACAAAGGGCTACAAGCCTATCTACAAAGCTAAAAATGAAAAATTTTGCGAAAATAAAAAAACAGAATGAATATGTACAATAGGGGAGTAGAATATACAATGATGGATGAATATATACCCAATGTAACTTTATATACAGACCAAACGAGAATAAAAGTACGAGAAAAGTAGCTAAAATGTAAAGTTATATACAGACCAACTAGAAAATCAAATCAATAGAACATAAAATGAGAATCTAATATGTACAGTCATCCAGATAATCAAAAAGTAGGGCGCACCCCCATGAATAAGAGCTGGCATTGTCCCCAATGCCAACTACACAAATAAGCACAAAAATCAGTGAAAGGATATAGAAGAGCTCCCTAGGCGTGGTCCGTCTGCATGGGATCCTCAATGGTCCTCCCTTGGTCCACTGTATGGTCGGGAACCTCAGACTGGTTCCCGGCCTCCTACTACTAAGCTTCTGGGACTGGGGCCCGATCACGGACTGGCTGAATGTCGGGTGCAACACTAAAGGGACCCTCCTGAATCTCTGCTAGCTCAATCACCACATCAACTATGCTGGGGATCTTTCTCATCTTCCTCAGGAGCATGGGTACCTGCTCCTGCTCTGGTTGTGGCACTGGTGCTGCTGGATACGGGACTGACTCCCCAAATAGCAAGTCTGGAGGAATTTGGTCTGCCAATAGCTTATCCACATCCGTCCTGAGCTGCTTCACAGACTCCTTGGAAGCCCATGTTTTCCTTAGCTTCCTGTTCTCTTTAGCAAGCTCCTTCAGAGCCTTGCCATGTGACTCCACAGCAGTAGTCAAAGTGGCCTGAGTCTTCATAATCTTTTCCTGGTTTTCCAGGAGCTTCTTCAAAGTGTCCTTAATGGATTGAGAAATCTGGGCTGGCTGAAGTGCTGCCTGGGTCTGAATAGTGGAGGACAAAGTGGACAACTTGGAAGTCGCAACCGACATCCAGTTGTTCAAGTTAGCCAAGGACTAACTCAACTGATGGGCCGTGAAGGGATGAGTCTTTGAAGATGGCACCCCCGGGCCCGCTGAAGTACTGGGACCAGCTGAAGAGGAAGGACCTGGAGGAAAATCTATAATGGTAGTGGCAGCAGGATCGGTGGAAGGCACAGTAGAAGGCTCTACCGCAACTGTCTCCTCAGACTGGACAGTTGGGGTAGAGGTAGGTGGCTGGTATTTCTTGGACTTTGGGTTGCCCGTGCCCTGCATGTTGTACCAAGAGTAAGGAGCCACAAGCTTGGTCTTGACATCAAATTTTTTCTTCTTGACCTGCAGATCCATAAAATACATAGTAAGAGTGTTGGGAAAAGGGTAGTTCCGGTCCTTCTCCTGTCCCACAGCAGAAATCACCCTAGACATCACATTACCCACATTAATAGGGTACCCGGCAATAATAAATGCAACAAGAATGGCCCGGGTAAGTGGAACAGTATGACCGTGAGTAGAAAGGTCAAGCCGACTGCATACAAATGTCAACCACCCTCGAGCCTCAAAGTTGAATGTGTTCCTGTATATTTTCTTCCCTGCTTGCAACCATGTTGGGATAGTACCTAGGATTGCTAAGAAATGGGCCACCCAAGGTCGAACTTCCTCACCCATTGCTAACTTAGACAGATAAAGTGACTCATCCTCATCCTTGAACCCCAAGTAGTCATTTAAGGATTTCCCATCAAACACCACCTTTTTGTCTCTCACTTTGGTCACCTCCGTATCCTTGACAATGTGAGCCACATTACACTAGAATTCTCTAACCATGTGCTCATTAGCTTCGATGCACTTTTCCTTGAAAAATTCCCAACCTTGTCTAGTTCGCAACTCCCTCTGCACGTTCGGGTTTTGGGGTAAAAGGTCAGTATCAACAAAATTTCTCTCCGGTATCAACTTCCTCACCGGCCACCACTCCCTAAACTTGTGAAATGCCACTTGACTGACGAATTGATCTTCCCAAACTTTAGGTTTTCTAGTTCTTTCAATACCCCCAATTTGAGGCTCACCTCCCTCACCTTGTTCTGCACTCTCCCCAGATAATGAATCTGTGGGGAGGTGGAGTATTGTTCACTAACGGCTACAGACTCATCAAACAAATCCGGGACTACATTCACTGGTCTTTTGATTGTGGGTGATGGTGGAGGAGTATCAATTAGGTGGAGGGGGTCGGTTATGTGAGTTGGGACAAAATCTGAGGATATGCTTTTGGAGGGCACATACTCACTCCCCGAAGAATGAGAGGCAGCCCTATCAGCAGCCCGTATCAGTTTTCGGGTCTTTTTAATGTTCTCCCGAGCTTGGAGAGTGAGTTTTTCTATTCTCTTGCCCTTACCCCCTCGGGAGGCACCACCTCTCCTGGGTTGTTGTGTTTGTTTACCGCCTCTTTGTTTAACCATGATCTACAAGCAAACATGTCTAACATTGTTAGTTTAAGAACATGTAGTGTATCACTTAGTGAAAACAATTGCAGAGCAGTAGATAAAAAGATTGCAAAAACCATTGCAGAACAGGGCACTGCGGACCGTGCTAAGGCGACCGCGGGTCGCACTGAACAAACCCAAAAAAACACACCTCTCTAATTCTCCCAACGTGGTCCGCATGGAATGGGAGCACGGCCATGTTTGTTCAGCGTGAACCGCACAATGAGGTACGTGGCCGTGCTGGAAGCAAGTCAAGTTTCAGAACAAAAGGCCACCACGAACCGCACCATCAGGAACACGACCGCATTAGAAGCACCACGGACCGCGCTAAGGCGACCGCGGGCCGCACTGAGCCAACATATAGGAACTAAATTAGGGTTTCAATTTTCTTCCATGTTTTGTTCTATCTTTGAATCCTAATTGTCCCTACTCAATTACCCAACCTGGAAAGCATACTCAACATTCAAAACCAACATGTAAACTATCCTAATCATTAAATCCAAGAAAAACGGATAAAAGGAAGAAGTAAAACCTACTGGGAAACAAACAAAGAT
Source organism: Nicotiana glauca (assembly GCA_026770625.1). Taxonomy (NCBI): domain Eukaryota; kingdom Viridiplantae; phylum Streptophyta; class Magnoliopsida; order Solanales; family Solanaceae; genus Nicotiana; species Nicotiana glauca. The sequence goes on from MU715537.1 coordinate 30,620, forward strand.
TAAAAATATAAACTAATTAATGACAATTGTAAGAAATGTTACCAGGATTTAGAAGAACCAAAGAAATCTATGCAAGCACACGGTCTCAGAGGTGAATGAACAGTAGAAATAAGGCTCAGGCTTTCAAATTTGCGAAAAGTGTAAAATGAAGCCCTGGGTCTCTATTTATAGAAAATCTAGTGGGCCCCGTACCTACCTACCAACACGGCCGCATAAAAGTGACCGCGGACCGCGCTGGGTTTTGAACATGAACCCTTTCAGGAACCCTCCCACGCGAACCGCACAAAAAAGGACGCGGCCGCGTGAGTCCACATGACCGCGGTCGCAGAGACCAGACATTCTCAGCTCATGCCAGCGCGGACCACACAAAGTGCACCGCGGACGCACTGGCAACTTCAGAGGCTGCGCATTTTTTTACACTTTGTTCTGCACTGCTTCAACACAATCCCTGCAACATCTCACAAACAATTAGCTCAAAAATCCTAATCTACAAAGAAAATCAAAGAGAAAGAAAAAGATATGGGTTGCCTCCCAAGACGACCTGATTTAACGTCGCGGCACCATGCATGTCACCATCATATCACTTTAAATGAATGAGTGCCACCACGTGGCTGTCATCAAACTTTCCCAAATAATGCTTCACATGATTCCCATTGACTCGAAAAATTTCACCATTTTTGTTCTTGAGATCAACAGCACCAAATGCAGTCACACCAATAACTTCAAATGGACCACTCCACTTTGACTTAAGCTTTCCGGAAATAACCTCAACCGGGAGTTGAAAAGAAGAACCATATCACCAACCTTGAATTCCTTTCCTCGAGCATATTTGTCATGAAGGTACTTCATCTTGTCCTTATATAAGGACGAGCTAGAGTAGGCATGAAATCTAAACTCATCAAGCTCATTTAGTTGCTCAACCCGGAGATTTGCCGCAACATCCTATTCCAAGTTCAACTTTCTCAACACCCACATAGCCTTGTTCTCCAATTCCACTGGAAGATGGCAAGCTTTACCAAACACCAACCGATATGGAGACATACCGATTGGGGTCTTGTAAGCCGTCCGATAGGCCCAAAAAGCGTCATCCAATTTCTTCGACCAATCGGTCCTATTAGAATTTACCGTCTTGGACAAGATACTCTTTATTTCCCGATTGGAGACTTCCACTTGACCACTAGCTTGGGGATGATAGGGGGTGGTCACTTTGTGATTAACTCCATACTTAGCAAGCAATGAGCTAAAAACCTTGTTGCAAAAGTGGGACCCTCAATCACTAATGATAGCACGAGGGGTGCCAAACCTTGTGAAGATAATCTTTTTCAAGAATGCCACAACACTTTGGGCTTCGTTGTTGGGTAAAGCCACAGCTTCAACCCACTTTGAAACATAGTCCACCTCCATGATAATATAAGTGTTTCCATAAAAGCTCACGAACAGACCCATGAAATCAATGCCCCAAACTTAAAAAAAATATCCACCTCGAGAATCATATTGAGAGGCATCTCATCTTTTTTTTGAAATTCTGCCGGCTCTTTGACATGCATCACATCTCTTCACCAAGTCACTAGCATCCTTAAAAACGTCGTCCAATAGAAACTGCAACTCAAAACCTTTGAAGCCGTCCTCAACCCTCCATGATGGCCACCATAGGGAGAGGAGTGACAAGCCTCCAATATGCTCAATTGTTCACCTTTCGGGACACATCCTCTTATCACACTATCCGTGCAAATTTTAAACAAGTACGGATCATCCCAATAAAAGTCCAAGCTATCCCACTTGAGTTTCTTCCTTTGGTTGGAAGAGAGCTCACACGGGACATTTCCGGTCACAATAAAGTTGGCGATGTCCGCGAACCAAGGTATACCACACATAGAAACGGAAAGAAGTTGCTCATCGGGGGATGTATCATTTATCTCAATACGGTCACATGGCCTCCCTTCTTCCTCCAACCGGGACAAATGGTCCGCAACTTGGTTCTCACTTCCCTTCCGGTCCACTATTTCTAAATCAAATTCTTGAAGAAGTAACACCCATCTCATCAATCTTGCTTTAGACTCATCAAATACCTAAGGGCAGCATGGTCCGTATGCACAATCACCTTGGCCCCTATAAGATAAGGTCGAAATTTCTCCATAGCAAACATGATGGCCAATAATTCCGTCTCCATTACCGTGTAATTTTGTTGAGCTTCATTCATCATTTTACTTGCATAATACATGGGATGGAACATTTTCTTGACCCGTTTACCTAACACCGCCCCTACCGCAACATCACTTGCATCACACATAAGTTCAAAGGGAAAACCCCAATTAGGTGCGGTGATGATCGTAGTTGTGGTCAACTTGTGTTTCAAAAGCTCAAAAGCCTCCATGCATTTTTCATAAAAGATAAACTTGGCATCTTTCTCTAACAATTTGCAAAGTGGATTCACAACCTTCGAGAAGTCTTTGATAAACCGCCGGTAGAACCCGGTATGCCCAAGAAAACTCCTCACCCCTTTGACAGAAGTAGGGGGAGGAAGCCTCAAAATGACCTCGATTTTTGCCTTATCAACTTCAATTCCTTGCCTTGAGATCTTGTGGCCTAACACTATACCTTCTTCTGCCGTAAAATGGCATTTTTCCGAATTGAGAACAAGGTTAGTTTCTTCGCATCGAGCCAATACCCTATCCAAATTCACCAAGCATTCCTCAAATGAATCCCCAACCATGCTGAAATCATCCATGAAGACTTCCAAGATATCCTCCATCATGTCGGTAAAAATAGCCATCATGCACTATTGGAAGGTCGCCAGAGCATTACATAGTCCAAATGACATTCTCGAGAAAGCGAACGTGCCATAAGGACATGTAAAGGTTGTCTTCTCTTGGTCCTCTGGGGCAATTAGAATTTGATTGTACCCCAAGTAACTATCTAGAAAACAATAGAAAGCCCGGCCCGCTAGACGATCAAGAATTTGGTCAAGGAATGGTAATGGGAAATGATCTTTTCTTGTCACCTTGTTAAGCTTCCCGTAATCCATACAAACTCTCCAACCCGTAACCATCCAAGTAGGAATAAGCTCGTTGTTAGGATTGGTCACTACCGTCATCCCACCTTTCTTTGGTACACATTGGACGGGAGAGGTCCATGAGCTATCGAAGATCGAATAAACCACACCGGCGTCAAGCCACTTGATAACCTCTTTATTTACCACTTCTTGCATTGCCTCATGTAGTCTTCTTTGATTTTCAAGTGAAGGCCTTGCATCCTCCTCCAAGATGATTTTATGCATGAAAAAAGCAGGTCTTATCCCCCGAATATCGGCCAATGTCCATCCAATCGCCTTTTTGCACTTTTGAAGAACCGCCAAAGTGGCGTCAACTTGCATGTTAGTTAGGCAAGAAGAAAGAATAACTGGAAGAGTTGAATTAGAGCCTAAAAATTCATGCATGAGGTATGGAGGAAGTGGCTTCAAGTCCAACACCGGTGGCTCCTCAATCGATGGCTTTGTTGGTGGAGTTTTGCGATTTTCAAGATCCAAAGGTAACTTTCTAGGCTCATATGAATATGAACCCATACCATGCAATGCATTAATGCACTCCACTCTACCGACATCATCATTGACATCCATGTTAAGAAGCACGGCCTCAAGAGGATCTTCAACATTTATCATGGAACTTGTGTCATCCACTATCACAGCTGTGAGAATGTCCACAAATACATCATTGTTCACCTTTGGTTCAACCACATCTTCAACATTCAAAGGCACATAATCATCATGCAACTCAACTTCGTCATCCATAACTTGATTTTCATTCGAGGCATGCACATCAGTGCCTCTTCTGCTTCTCGTTGTAACGGCCATCACATGAATGTTACCTCTCTTCGGGTTCACTACCGTATCACTTGGTAGAGCACCCTTAGGTATAGTATTTAATGATTGAGAGATTTGGGCAATTTGCACCTACAAATTCCGAATAGAGGTATTATGAGAAGCCGATTGAGCATTGGAGTCTTGGTTCTTCTTCATCATTTGCTTGAACATCATTTCTATTCTCCCCATATCACTACCCGAAGAACTAGACCCTTGAGATTGAAAGGGAGGTGGATTGTTCCGTTGTTGGTACATGGGGGCCTTTGAAAGCCTTGCCCCCGGTTGCCTTGGTTTCCGCTATTATTCCACCCTCCTTGATTATTGTTGTTGTTTCTCCAATTGTTATTGTTCCCATTCCAATTGCCTTGATTATTACCTTGGTTACCCCAATTGTTGTTTTGGTTGTTGTTGTTCCAATTGCCACCACTTTGTTGTTGGTTGTTATTGTTCCAATTACCGCCACCTTGTTGATTGCCCTAATTTCCTTGGGGACGCCATTGTTGATTCCCTTGATTTCCTCTATTCCCTTGGTAATTATTGACATATTGACATTCTTCGCTTTGCTCATTATAGCACTCATTCGAATAACCACCACCATAATTGTTGTTGTCAAATTGCTCACAATTTCCTTGAGGTTGTTGTTGCCCTCTTTGCCTCCTTTTTAACATAGAAACATTTTCCATTGCATTGACTTGGCGCGGATTTTGGACTTGTTGCAATTGTGCCTTCGCCAATTGATTCATAGTTGTTGTAAGCTTGGCTATAGCTTGGCCATGATCATGCAATTCCTTGTGCAAATGGATGACCGTGGGGTCACCTTGGGGCACATTTGCTCGACTTTTCCATGCCGAAGAGGTGTCGGACATTTCATCAAGTACATCACACGCCTCTTGGTAAGAAAGTTTCATGAAGTTCCCTAGGCTAATTGCTTCACAATGCACTGATTCGTGGTGTTGATGCCCCGATAAAAAGTTCGTTGAATCATTGCCTCGGTCATGTCGTTATTAGGGCACTCCTTCACCATTGTTCTATATCTTTCCCATATCTCGTGCAAAGGTTCCGTTGGCTCTTGCTTAAAAGCTAGAATCTCATCCCGAAGAGCCGCCATATGACTTGGAGAAAAGAACTTGGCAATAAATTTGTCCGCCAATTCAACCTATGTGGTGATAGAATGATTGGGGAGCCTTTCTAACCAATCCAACGCTTTACCCCGGAGAGAGAACGGTAAAAGCCTCAATCTCAACACATCCTCGGATACGTTTGTCTGCTTGCTACCCCAGTATGTATCTACGAACCCCTTCTAGTGCTTGTAAGCATTTTGGTCGAAGGCGCTCGTAAAATAACCTCTTTGCTCGAGCAAGGTAAACATGACATTTGTGATTTGAAAATTCCCCGCCCGAATTCGGGGAGGAATGATGGCACTCGCATATCCTTGATTTGGAAGGACTCTTGGAGCCACTCTTGGCGGTGGCGGAGGAGGTTCTGGAATATTCTCATTCGGATTAGCATTTGTATTGGCATTTCTACCTCTACGTGGAACTTGAGGTGTTGGAAGCTCATCTTGCTCAAGATCTTCAACCTCCTCCCCCGTCAAGGCACCGCCAAGAGGGTCTTTTCCATTGAGAGCCATTTGTACCTGATTGATTGACACAAACAAAATTAGTGAACAAGAAGGAAAGAGAAGCAAATCACAAAACTAGATACACAGATATTCAACACCGTAAGCTCCCCGGCAACGACGCCAAAAAGTTGATCGTTGTCAACTCGACACTACACAATGGTAGGAAGAGCGGGTTGCAACAGCTTTTACCCAAATAGTGGTTCGAGATCGAATTTCCACAGGGAGCTTGGAATGGAGTTGTATTGTATGTCTAGCCTAGAGTTGTGTATGTTCTTCTAATTGTACTTCTAACATTTTTGGGGTTTTTGTATTTATCACTATTATTATAAACTAATGATTAAGGCTAAATTAAGCTAAAAGAATATTGCTAAGTTGTATTTAATATAGAGAAAAGTACTAGGGTCGCGACACTACCTAGGTGGCTAGCCAACGGGTAGAATTTACTAAGGGGAGATTGATATATTTGGGGATTATGTTATAACCGTTGCACATTTGTACCCATTCTCACACCTCTCGGTAGAGAGAACGATTTTGCTCAATTGGCTCTCTCGAGACCAATTGGGTAGGCCAATTAGACCAAGCATGTCACGACCCAAAATCCACTAAGGGTCGTGGTGGTGCCGGATACCTCTTTCAGGCAAGCCAACTAAATTAACAATTAGCCCTCTTTTTAATACTTTTAAAAATCCAAGGTTTTTCCTTCCATTTTTCATAAATAAAAGATCACTACTTGAATTCAAATTTAAATAATGAAAATACGTACAATCCTTCGAAAACCATCCCAGAAACCCGGTGTCACCAGTGCATGATCAACTATCGATAAGGAAGTAAAATACAACATTTGTCCGAAATACAGTGGACAGGGAATAAATAATAAAAATGCTGAAAGGAACTACACTAGCTGTGGTTTGTCTCGAACAATGTAGCTCATCTAGTCCCAGAGTCATCCATGCTGCTACGCCCAGCAGGCTGCTAGAGGTATATATATATATACCTGTGCAACAAAAATGCACAAAAGTGTAGTATGAGTACGTAATCAACGTGTACTCAGTGAGTATCCCGCCTAATC
>MU715537.1:38053-56445 GCA_026770625.1 Nicotiana glauca
GGACAATAGCATAGTAGTAGCTACGCACGGACTCTCGTCACCTCGTGCGTACGTAGCCCCCACATATAGGAGCACATAATCAATTATTTCACCTATGGGGTAAATTCCCCCTCACAAGATTAGAAAGGAGACTCAGCTCGCTCCGAAGATCCACAACTGGCATTCTACATTCTTCCGAAGACTTGCACCAACGAAAAATGCTCCAAAACTGGCCAACGATCATATAATCCATTAATATATGCTCAATTGTACTTTACAACCCAATTTATAACAATTTCTAACCCCGAACGAAAAGTTAACAAAAATGCCCTCGGGCCCACGTGCTTGGAATCCGAAATTTCTCGAAGATAAAGTTTACCCATGAACTCACGAACTCAAATATATGATTTTCTCTTAATTCCATACTCAAAATCATGGCTAAATTCCAAAAATGTAATTTTCTAGGTTTTCAACCAAAACACCAAATTTACACTAATTTTCATGCTTAAATCCATACATAGTTGATATATTTAACTCAAAAGTGATAGGGATAACTTACCTTAACATTGATGACAAAATCCTCCTCTTGAAGCTCCCCAAAAATCACCCACGCCATGAAGAAATGGGAGAAATGAACTCAACCCACGATTTAAATCAACTTCACTGTGCCAGGGATTTTCGTTTCTGCGAAAATAATCCAGCTTCCGCGGTCCCGCTTTTGCATAAAATATTTCGCTTCTGCGGTCCCTGGGCTTCAGCCCATTTTCGCTTACCCGATAAGTCCACCGCTTTTGCGATTCCACTTCAGCGGATTCCTGACCGCATAAGCGGTCCATGCTCCCTTCACTCCCAACCGTTTCTGCGGTCCCATTTCCGCAGAAGCAGAAATACCAGCAACCAGCAACACCAGCCTTCCCAAAAATCCATTTTTGATCCGTTACCCACCCGGAATCTACCCGAGGCCCCCGGGACCCCAACCAATCATAAAAACCAATCCCATAACACATTATGGACTTGATTGAGGCCTCAAATCACATCAAACAACGCTAAAACCATAAATTACACCCCGATTCACGCTTTATGAACTTTGAACTTTCCAACTTCTACTTCCGGTGTTTAAACCCATCAAATCACATCCGATTGACTTCAAATTTTGCACGCAAGTCACATTTGACATTACGGGCCTACTCCAGATTCCAGAATCGGACTCCAACCCCGATATTAAAAAGTCCACTCCCAGTCAAACTTCTCAAAAACCTCAAATTTATATCTTTAGCCAAATGGCTTCAAAATGACCTACGAACCTCCGAATTCACTTCCGATCGCACTCACAACTCCAGAATCACCATACAGAGCTACTCCCAGTCTCAGAATCCCAAACGTACATCGATAACGCTGAAATGCACTCCAAGCCAAACTTAAGAAATTTCTTCCCAAAATGCTAACTTCCACATAGGCGCCAAAACGCTCCCGTGTTATCCAAAACCCGAACCTGGCATACGCCCAAGTCCGATATCATCATATAAACTTACTGGAACCTTCAGATCCCGATTCCAAGGTCGTTTAATCAAAAATCCAATCTTAGTTCATTCTTTCAACTTTAAGCTTCTCAAATGAGAATTTTCATTTAAATTTAACTCCAATCTTCCTGAATTTAAATTCCGACCATGCGAACAAGTCACAATACCTGATATGAAGCTGCTCATAGCCTCAGACTACTGAACGACTCGCCAGGGCTTAAAACGGCTGGTCGGCTCGTTTCAAAGCAACTAGGTTCAAGTAGGGTATTTACTCTCTCGAGGTTTAACCCGTTAATTGGGACTACCATTTCTTATGGGTCCATCCCAATTTTTTGTTGGGTCAATTTTAGGGTCATGGACTTTCTTTCTCAAGAAGAGTTAGACCCACTAAGCTTGAATCTGTGTTTGCAACCACAAATTCGAAATTAAAACACAAAATTAATCCAAATAACAAACACCCAATCTCAATATCACCCTAGATGACAACACCCATCAACTACTCACACTAGGGTTGAGCCACAACCCTAGCTATTGGGTTTAGCTAGACATAATAAAGAATAAACATAAGAAATAGAAGAAGAACTAAACATATTAATTAATTGCTAAGAAGAAACTATATGAATCTATTGAGAAATTAATGCTAAAATGCCAAAATAGGCTAAAACTTCGGTTCTCACGAGCGCAGCTCAATATCTGATACAAAACTTGACCTAAAAATGGTAAAATGCTCTATTTATAGTGGCTGGAAAAACTATACAAAAATACCCCTACAGGGTTAGCGCGGACCGCACAAAAAGGTAGCGCGGCCGCGTTGGCTCTTGAACTCATTATCTTTAACTCTCTGAAGTTGAGGACCGCGGACTGCGCAAAAGTGCAGCGCGGCCGTGGTGGAAGTTGGCGCATCCGCACATAAAGTAGCGCGGAGCGCACTGCTTGACTTGGCTCAGGAATCAACTCTCTAAATCTTGTTAGCGCGGATCGTGCAAAAAGGTAGTGTGGCCGCGTTGGCTCTGGTCTCCAAACTTCCAGTCTTTGAATCTCTTATGCGCGGGCCACGCAAAAGTGTGGCGCGGCCGCGTGGCTTGCAGCTTGATTATATCAAGTCTCTGAACCCCCTAGTGTGGTCGTGTGCACTTTTGTGCGGTCTGCACTAGGTTCTCTATTTCCTTCACTTCACTCGGTCTTTGATACTTGAGCAGGTTTCACTCTATTTTGAACCGATCTTCGACATTTTGTCACTTTTTCGCTCAAACCTGCAATCAAGCACAACCTGTGAGCATTTTGGGACTATTTCATAGCAATTTATACTCAAAGCATAGGCAAGTAGGGGCATAAAATACGTTAAAATCCTTCTTATTATGCACTCACAAACCCAGGCAGGATTGGTGCAGGTGTGATTATCAGAGGCTACAATTCTAAATTCATCCATGTAATTGCAGCCCCTTTAAGGGAAGGGACTAACAACCTTGCAGAAACTGAAGCTGCCCTTCTAAGAATCCAATGGTGCTTGACTAATGGTTTCCTTAAGGTTCATTTGGAATCAGATTTTGCACTTCTAATTCAGTGGCTAACCAGTGGTAAAGGTTTCCCTTGGTCCCTTAAGATGAAATTACAGCAGCTACTCGACCTCTACAACTTTTGTGAAAGTTTCAGCTGTACTCACACCTACAGGGAAGCAAACTGCCCAGCAGATTCTTTGTCCAAAATCTTCCATGACCTCACCACTTTGATAGAATATCATAATGTCCGTGCAATGCCTCCTCGCATCAGAGATCAAGTACTGCAGGACCAATTGGGTACTCCAGCCTTCAGGCACAAGAAAACTAGAAGAATTATGGTTCCTCCACATCGTGCTAGTCCCTCCAACTCTCATGGTTATGGTTGATAGCAGAATACAAAAAGGGCCACACCAAAAGGTCAAAGCCATGAGAAAAGGCAATACAAATAGCACCAACACCAATGTACTGAGGCTGGCTTGGAAGATACTAACTTTGTTTGTTCTTTTGCAGATGACAACCTTTTATGAACTACCTATTCCTTTGTTGATGGTTGAGAGTGTGGTATTAATCTTATGGTTCATCCCCCTGAAACTTCAACAAAGACTAACGGTAGTTTATAAAAGGCAGGAAAACAATACTAATGGTGAAATCTATACCCCTGTGACCTCTCTATACTGCATAGGCAAGAGTCCACACATACACACATCATGGACAAGCACACCACCATCACACCACATATACCACCATTGAAACAGTCCTAGATATCCAAACTTTCATGCAGCAAATCACCATAAATAGCAAAAGCCCCACACAGTCGGGGAATTGCTATGCCAAGTTCACCCTTACAATTTTGATTGTCATGCTGTAGGTGTATATAAAAGCAGAAACAACCACAGCAATCAACCAAGATCAAGCCCTACTAACCCTCTTCTTATGGCATCCAACCCATGCATAACCCTCTGAACCTTTCAAACAAAACAGTCCAAAAAAAACTGGCCAGAAATACTCAACCGTACACTAACTTCATTCTCTTTTCTGCAGGTTCCCCCTTTCAATAATTGATTAATCAATTGGAATGGCTTCTGGGAGTGGTAAAACATCATTGATGTTCATTCTCCCAGAAACAAACCAATTGATACTCAAACACCACCCCCACAAAAGCAGCAGCTCATAGATACACCAGAAAGTACAGAAATCATCACTTTCAGGTGCAGAAACTACAGGACTCTTTCCTCATCAAAGTTGCAGAGTATCTCATGCATGCAACCATGACTCCTCAAGTCAGCTCCAACTACACAATTTGAGCAGCAATAATGCAGCTGATTGCAGTACACACAAGAACCTGCAATCAGCTCTTTATTGTTCAGAGATCCCAATTGCTCCCCTACCCCCAGACTCATCTTCAGTAAACACAAGAACATGGAGATTGAGCCCCCCTTTACTAACAGGTATCTTATGTTTTGCAGGTACTTGGAGTACACTTGATCAATTGGTGTATTTTTAGCCAGTGGTATTAGCATCCCAGATGCTCATTCTGCTGAAAATGTACCATTTGATTCAAGTCTCTCCACCCATCCATACACGCACAGGTTCACAGGGCTTAATGCAGATCCAACAACAGCACCATTTATGCAACTTTAGACAGTCCAAGATTCAGCACTTCAAACCAACGCATCTGACCCAAACACAACAAGCTTTCACACAGGCAGGTATACAGGAATAGTGGTGCACACAAATAAGAGCTAGACATGATCCTCAAGCTCAGCCATGCACACTGACAGCTACTCTCATAGGCTGGATTAATGCAATAGGAAAGGGACCCCTTGGCTCTATCTTTTCTATCAGATATGCAAGACAACAACAGCACAGCTCAGCTTATCCTGAAGCTCTTTTGCCAACTATCTTCCATTTAGCCTTCCATGACTTCAAGGTCAAAGCAAAATGGAAGATAGTCCTCCTCTCTGATTCCAACTATGTAGCCTTCCTACTAGATTTTGCACTCAAGTGTAATATATGTAGAACTCATTGTGCATGGAAGGAATCCTTCCAACATTTCAACTTAGCATATGTAGGTTTACATGTACCTCTTGATAGTTGAGCTAGGCTTAACACGTTTGTATTTTGTAACTTCAATTGACTATTATTGTTGGATAGTCAATTAGACCATCTTCCTAGGTCTAACTCGCCATAGGGTACAAATGTCACTAGGTACCAATTGTGGTTGACCAAGTGCATTTTCATCTTAACCATGGAGGTAAGGTTCTGGTCCCCCTCCAATTTTGTTGTAACCTTTTATATATATATATATATATATATCGACCATAGGCACAATGCCTAGTGGATTCAGTTAAAAAAAAGGTATCATGACTATGCCACGGGAACCGTACTCATAGTCACGATGATTTATTATAAAACGCGCCAAACTACGAATGTTCAAAGTATTTTTCTAAATTAATTTTTACATTAACGTGAAGGCCATAGATTATGGGATTAACTGTGAATGGACACCTCAATTTATTCAAGAAAGAGATTGTCCTCAACTATAACAAACTAAGGATGTTCATTTTTAAAACTAATTTGATGGTCAATGTAAGGCTATTAATTATATACATGCTTAGGGTAATACACTAGGCCTTTAATTATTTAAGAAGAAATGGGACAACGAGAGGCCCAGTTTGTGATCTAAGAAAAATCTCTAAAGGAAAAAGGGGCTGGTCAGAACTAGGCTCAAAATTACGCCCAAAAAAAAAGGACAGAAAGGGAGAGGGCAGACGGCCTGGTGAAATTGGCAATTTAAATTGGGCCAATACCAGGCCAAGCTCCTCAAATGTGAAATCTATTTTTTTATTGTATTGATAAGAGAAATTAATGGATAACAAATTACTGAGGATGATTAGGCTCGGAATTGAGCCCACAAGATGGAAAATGAGCAACAAACAGAATGTCTTAGGTCTAAACTCGACCAAGGCTGCCTCGTATGGGACAATAGCATACCCAATTGAGACTCTTCTTCCTCTGAATCAATATATGACCCAAAGTATTGAAATTCCAAAGAAAATCAGAGGCTAAACATCCATGTCATAAGTCTAATATTAACACTATTGGTAGTAATAAGAAGATATTTAAATATTACTTGTCCATAAACCACCTTAAAATTAAATTCAGAGTACAGCAGGACAAACCATGTGCTAATAAAAGAAACGATTATGGCAAATGACATTAAAACCTATTTTAATTTTTTCACATTACCCAATTTCTTACTTGATATAGGCATAGCACACCTCAATATGAATACATACTGCATATCACTAAACTCACTAGATCAATGCAACAAAAGACTCAATTCTGGAACTCATTCATGCATTATCCTAAACCTAAACATGCTATTAATCTAACAATATTGAAATTCGAGGTGATTCAATTGATAATACACATGTATACAATGTACAGTTAATAATTTCTAATAAAGTCCCATTAAATTACAATTGTTCAGCCTAACGGGCTACCAAGCCATACATGAAACAACTATACTAATTTAAACCTTAAACACCTAAACATTGTGAATACATTACAGGGTGGAACACCAACGTCAGTAATATTTAATCAAAACTGAGAAAAAGAAATTATAAACCCAAAAAAGGGAGAACAACAGAAAACAACTAGCAAAGAAAGAAGAAAAAAAAATCTGGAGTCATATTCCAAACCAACATGCTACAATTCTATTTTTTTCACTTCAAGGCTCGTGAAGATACCTGGATACAGCAAAGAACAATGAAAATAAGAACTTCTGCAAGGATGGGAAACAACATCCAAACAACAGCAGTAACAGCTTCAACTAGATCCACACTCAAACCAGAAATTTCAAGGAAGATTTTCTAAGTTTTTGCTAAAATTAAAGGAAAATAGAACTAGCCAAAAATGGAATAGTAGCTTAGTCTTTTGTGAATTTTTAGGGTTCTGAAATCTGATATGTGTGTGAGAGGAAAAGGTACTATATATAGGCATCAAAAAATGCCATGTACTGAAAGAATAATGGAATTATCCCTTCAGCCAAAAAGGAATCTTTCAACAGAATTGGACAGCTAGCTGCCCCTAATTGGTTTCAATATTTTTGTACTGGCCCAATATGGCAAGCTGCCCATATTCTAGAAACTTCTAATCATGGTCTTATCCTATTTCATATTTTTCCACCCCTCTCATGAACCCTTAATTTTCCTTTTGTTCATTTGACCTCTATAAGGGTCTACTGATTTACAAACTAGGAAAAACACAAACAAGCAGGCCAATATCAATGGACAAATCAAACAAACAAAACTAGACAGTGATTGAATTCTAGATATCTGAACTGTCACGACCAATTTCCACAATAGGTCATGATGGCGCCCGACACCGTTGCCAGGTAAGCCACTGCGGAACATTGCCATCTCCCTATGTTAATTTTAGCGGAATTTAAGTGAAATAATTATCCAAATTTGAAATTGAAACCCGAAAATGATAGATGAAATAAATAACATAATAATACAACCCCAAAAACTAGTCTACCAAAGTGTGTGCCAAGACCTGGTATCACAAGTACGGGCATCTAGTAGAATATACAAAAGAAATATCTCTATCCTACTGTCTGAGATAAAGAAAAGACAGCAAAAGTAAAGGAAGACTCCATCCAGCTGCTGAACGGCATAGGAAGGAAGCAGCTCATCGTGAAAGTCTCTGCCACAAACTCAAGGGCGCGCACCGAACTGGTAACCAGATGTATCTGCCTCAAATCCTGTAGAATTAAGTACAGAAGCGTAGTATGAGTACATAAACAATATGTACCCAGTGAATATCTCGTCTAATCTCGAAGAAGTAGAAACGAGAGGTCGACTTGATACTTACTAGGGTCAAAATAATATCATGATAAGGTGCTATGCTAAGCATAAGAATCTACAATAATTAACATGTAATAAGGAAAAGCAATAAGCATGTTCTTGACCATATTTCAGTTGTCATTTAAAGTTCAAATACTTATCAAGTAAGCAGGTCATGTCTAAGCTTTAGCACATATGAACATATATCATGCGCAACCATGCCGAGGTCGACAGCCCGCTCCAACAGAAAATAAACTATGCACTACCGAGGGTCTAACGGCACGAACCATAGATGCATATATTTCACCGAGGCGATCGGCCCGATCCATAAATATCAAGAAAATATCAAGAATGCACACAAAGGCTCATTCATATACAAAAATCTATTATAGGGTTCAGCAAATTCATATGTTCACTTTTTATTCTTCTCATGTCTCTAGCATGTCATAAATGATCATGTTGGCAATTTAAATACAAGATATCTCCAAATTAGGCATGATGTGGGTCCTAAACTACCCGAACAATTAATATCATAGTAGCTACGCACGGACTCTTGTCACCTAGTACGTATGTAGCCCCCGCATTTAGTAGCAATTACTCGTTTATTATACCTATGGGACAATTCCTTCTTACAAGGTTAGAAAGGAGACTCACCTTGCTCCAACGTGCACCTCCAATTACCAAGAATGAGCCCAAGTCCTTACTTCGAAGCCGAACAATCCCGAACTAGATAAACGGAGCGAGAGCTAATTTATATAGGCTCACAAGATAACTTCCTAGCTATTTAAGCAATTCCCCAACCATTTACATGAATTTCCTAAATTTCAACCCTGGGCTCACGTGCCTAAATTCCGAGATTTTTCGAAGGAAGTTATTTTCTACAACCTAAGGATCAATAATATATGATTTCTAGTCCATTTCATAAAAAATTTCATGATCAAATCTTAGTTTTATTAAAACCCTAGGTCTAGCTCTAACCCTTTGATTTCACCTAATTTTTAGTGTTTAATCTACCTAATATACATGTATTTAAACTAATAATGGGTGAAAATAACTTACCTTGAAATGTTAAGCTGAAACCTTCTCTCAAGAGCCCCCAAATCGCCCCAAGGTTGAGTGTAAAATCATAAAAATGGTGTTTGAGTTCGAATTAAATGAAGCCTACTGCCCAGCGACTTTCGCTTCTGTGGTTAGGGGACCGCATCTGCGGTCCCGCACCTGCGAAAAGAGAGCCGCATCTGCTAAACTGGGCAAAAAGGGGTTGGACCGCTTCTGCGGTCTGAGGCCCGCAACTGCGGCTAGGAGCCGCTTCTGCGGAGATGCATCTGCGTCTAGGGAGCCGCTTCTGCGATCAATTGACCACATCTGCGGTCCCGCTTCTACAATCCTAGAACCGCAGATGTGGTTATGACAGAAGCAGCAACTTCAGCTATTCTTCAATTTTTCTACTTCGCTCGAACCTCGCTCGTTTGACGCTTGGGGTCCCGAACCCCGCCCGAACATACTGAAAAGTCTGAAATCACAAGGCGGACCTACTCGAACCCTTGGAACACTCCAAGCAACGCTAAATCTTGAAATCACCCCCTAAAACCAAATGAATCAAACTATTGAACTTCAAGTTCTTAATTCTCTTCTAATGGGTCAAAACGCCCTTAGACTACTCGGATTGGCACTATATTTTACGGGCAAGTCTTAAACAACATTACGGACATGTACCAAGCTTCGAAACTACAATCCGAGCCCGATACCTAGGGAATCAATGATTTCTTAGTTTCTTTAATTCTTTAAAACTTCAATTAAATAATTTTAAATAAAAATTCAGTACTCAGGCTAGGGACCTCGGAATTCGATTCCGGTCATACGCCCAGGTCCCATATTTTTTCACGGACCCTTCGGGATCGTCAAATCACAAATTCGGGTCTGTTTTCCCAAAAAGTTGATCGAAGTCAAACTTGGTCTTTTAAGAAAATTTTAAAGAAGCAAATGGGCATATTTTACTCAAAACTCTTCCAACTCCCGAACCAACCATCCCCGCAAGTTATAGATTAGCTAAAGCAAGTGCATGAAGTTATTTATTTAAGGGAACAGGGTTCTAAAATGCAGAACGACCGGTCGGGTCGTTACATGAACACTAAAAAACTAAAATGAACTAATTTCATGATGAATCTCTGATTTAAACAACCAAAAATTTAATTCAAATGTCTAATGACAAACTACTCAAGCCACAACAAAATGTTATACAAATCAAATTGAATCAAAGAGACGAACAGTGAAGTATGAACTGATATGGAGCATGCAAATCAAACTGATAACAATAACACAAAATAACCTAAATAACCTAAGGCATGCAACTAAACACCAAAACGAAAAAGAACAAGAAGAACAAACGCAGGAAAAGAAAAACAATATAAGGTATCTATCCTAAAATTTAATTAATGTTACTCCTTAATTAACCAAAACAAGAAAAGAAAGAGATGAATAAAAACCCTAATCAACATATTTTTTTTCATTTTCTTTTGTTTTCAACGGGTGTGTATCAGAACACAGATAAAATAAAAATCAGAACAAGAAAACAAAGAGAAGGTAATACCAAATGAAGCACAGGAAGAAAAGAACGGACCCTGGGCTCGCACAAGGCTGGCTAGACTCTTGGTCATGCTTTGAAATGGGTCCAAAAAATACATTAAGAAATCGTTCTTGCTGAGAATAATTAGTTAATGTAACTTTTAGACTCAAGTCGTGTCTTGAAGCTTCGAAGGATCAGAAGAAAAAATCAATTAAGGCTCCATTTTTTCAGATCTAAAATTGGTGGGATTTGGGTGGGATTTAGTGAAAACTAATGATGGATTTGGGAAGAAGAGGGGATGAGGATTGCATGGTGTAATTTTGGGGTGGTTCGGAGACCGGCCGCCGCCTTGAAATAATTTCCGGCGGGAGGCGGCTAGGGTTAAGCCGTGTGAAATTGGGAGTTTGAGGGCGGCTAGGTTTAGGTTAGAGATGGGGGAAATGGAAATTGATCTCTAGGGTTAGGGGGTCTTTCGAACAGTTTTTTAAGGGGGGTAATCAGTTACGAGCCATTGGATCAAATGAATCCAATGGATGTGATGAAAGGACGTGAAACAGGGTTGTTTTGTAGGATAGGGATTGGACTGGGTATTTGAAAGGAATTGGGCTGGATTTTGGACAGATTTGGGCATAAAAATTGTCCCAATTTCAAATTAATCCCTCTTTTCCAATTTCTTTTCTTAACCCTTTTTCTTTATTTTTTTCTTTAATTAAAATCCTAAATCAAATTCCTAAATTAATCTAAATTATAAAATTAAACTAATTATCTATTATAATATTTACAAAAACTAGTTGATCCTAAATTAAAGAAAATAAAATTACTAACTTAGCATTAAAGACGAAAAATATAAATGAATGATATTTTTTTGTGATTTTTATTTTAATAAAATAATTAATTAACTAATTAATCCTAAAATATGAGAACAAAACATAAATGCAATGCATGATGTTTTCGGCATTTTTTGGGAGATTTTCCAAGATTTTAATAAAATTAAACGTGTACAAAATGCAAGCAATTAATAAAAATCCTATAAAATAGCAAATAATTTGGAAAAAATCTATTTCTTTATTTTTGTGGGAGTATTTCTCATTTGAAAAAAATCACATGCTCACAGAAATGACTAATTCATCAGGTCATTTTTATGGGCCACAAAAATTATAGGTGATTCGGAGTCGGTGGCCCGAATTCTTGCAGATGGCGTGGACTATAACACATGAAATCTAGGAACCGTCCTAAATTCCTATTTTATGGCCCTAAAATGCCAAAAACGAGGAATGGTCATGGAGAAGCGATGACAATTATTCATTAGGTCATTTTTTATTGGCTATAAAAAATTTAGGACATTCGGAGCTGGTCGCACGAATTCATGATATGGTGTTGACTACAACAGACGAAAAATCTGAGAATCGACTTGAATTCCTGTTTTATCAACCTAAAAAGCCAAAAATTGAGGAACGGTAATGGCGAAGCAATGACTATTGCTCATTAGATCATTTTTTGGGCTCGCAAAATTATAGGAGATTCGATAGAGTGGACTATAAGCATATAAAAATCTTGGAATCGTCCTGAATTTCTATTTTATTGTCCCAGATCACCAATATAAAGGGAAACTTACACAAATGTACCAAATAAGTTTTAACTTACAAATTTCTAGCCATTAGTCATAGACTTACCAAAATTAGCCAAACACATATAAAAATTAAAAAATCAAATAATTAGGTTCTTTCTCTCAAAGAATTACATGCAAAAATTACCTTCCATATTTGTAAATATGATTCGCAACATTAGATGCAAGACGGAAAGAAAATTTTATGGATTAGGTAGCAAATAAGGTGACGAAATATAAAAAGAAAAAAAACATACAATATTCCAAAAATCTAAGAAAAACAAGAACGTTTTCAATGGTTATAGTTGAAATTCATTGAAAACATATAGATAAGTCAATATATAAAATTTGAGGAAGATTGGAGGCGATTTCGACTGGTTTTGTACCAAAATTCGTAACTAAATCGAGTTCAATAAATATTTCTGCGACACGTGTATCAAATATGTATCACGCATGTATCTCACACACAGGTATATGATATATATGTGATACACAATTGATACAAATATGATACATATATGATACACAATATGCTACACATATCATTTTTTTTCATGTTTAGTTTTTACTTCGGATTTTTAATTCAAACCACCTCAAAACTTTACCAAATCGTCCCAAAACTGAGATTCAAGATTCTTAAGATGTATCCAATCTATTCTAATAACACTCACTCAAAAGAAAACAAAAATTTGTCATGTTTTGCTACAAATAATTAATTGGTTAATATTAGTAATATTTGGCTAATATTAATAATATTTTATTAATTGGCCAATTTTTTTAATGAGCTACTTATAAATGGACATACCTGGGAGTTTTCCCAATTCATATTAGGTCATTTTTTATAGGCCTGCAAAATTTTATGACATTCCGGGTTGGTCGCCTGAATTCATGCAGATAACGTGGACAATAGAACACGAAAATATAAGCACCGTCCTTAATTCCCGTTTACTGCACTAAAAAGAAGAGCAGTCATGGCAAAGCGATGACTATTGTTCGTTATGTCATTTTTTATGGGCCTATAAAATTTTTAGAAATTCGGGGTTGGTCGCCCGAATTCTCGCATATGACATAGACTATGGCACACGCAAATCATAGAATCGTCTTGAATTCATGTTTTATGGCCCTAAAATGCCAAAAAAATGAGGAACGATCATTGCGAAGCTATGTTCATCAGGTCATTTTTATGGGCTCGCAAAATTTTAGAAGATCTGGTGTAACGACCCGACCGGTCATTTTGAGTACTAGCGCTCCGTTCAGCAGTTGGAGGCCATGAACAGCTTCATTTCAGGTATTATGACTTGTACACGTGGTCGGAATTGAATTTCGAGAAGTACAGAGTTGATTTGGGAAGAGAATTCTCATTTCGGAAGCTTAAAGTTAAAAGAATGAACTAGGATTGAATTTTGAGTAAACGACTTCGGAATCGGGATATGAAGGTTCCAACAGGTTTGTATGATGATTACGGACTTGGGCGTATGCCCGGTGCGGGTTTTACATAACCTGGGAGCGTTTTGGCGTCTATTGTGGAAGTTAGCATTTTAGAAGAAATTTCATAAGTTTGGCTTGGAGTGCATTTCAGCGTTATCGATGTCTGCTTGGGATTCCGAGACTGTGAATAGCTCCGTACAGTGATTCTGGAGTTGGGGGCGCGATCGGAAGTGAATTCGTAGGTCCGTAGACCATTTAGAAGCCATTTGGCTAAAGATAGAGAGTTGAAGGTTTTGGAGAGTTTGACCGGGGGTTGTGTAAATGGTGTTAATGATTTAGAGTATTAAATTAGGTTTCTACGGCAAGATATCGAGAAGGCTGGCGATCGATTGCACAAGGTTATGTCAACAAGAGATTAAGAATGATGGTGAACCCCCGAGTTGTGTAATGATGGCTTCAAGCTAAGTGGGAGACTCCCACCGCTTATGATTTGGGTTGCGTGATTAACTATTTGCGAGGTTTCCAGTTATTAATATCTTGACGGGTTATCTTAGTTATGGGGAAAAGACTATAAGTGGTAGTTTGAGCAAATGAAATGTTGGAGGCATGCTATGGTTGGCCTTATTGGCTCATGTTCGGACTTGGAAGAAGGTTCAGGATTTATGCCTTGTATAGATACAGGTTCCGGAGGAAGAGATTTCGTCGAGTTCCTCGTTGAGATGGTATTCGTGTGTTATAAGGTTTATGGAGTTGATTAAATTCGGGACCAAGTCAGAGCGGGTGGCTCTCAGTAACGGTCCTAGTGAATGCAAGAGGTAAAGTGTGATGCCTAATGATATCGAGTTTACAGGTACAATTAAGAATCAAGCTTGGAAAGCAGCTTATGAGAGGCAGCACAGAATGTTCCGTGATGGTTGGCTTGTGATGTAGCAATTGGGAAGTACGAAATGGTTCGTAGGAGTTGAGACAGCATGGTCTCGTGATTCAAGGTCACTCGGGATGAGTGTAGATGGAGTATGTTATGTGTTGAAGAGAGTCAGTATTATTTCCAAAGCACTCAAGGATAAATTGGGAGGAAAGGGATTGACTAGCCACAGTTGAATTTGGGCATGATCGGATTTGGGATCGGTTCATTCAGCGTGATCAAGTTGTCTGTATGATTTGTAGCGGTATGTATCAGGCTTGTCAGCCGCCGCAATTGATGTCATTCATAAGCCTCCTATTGTTATGGCTTGTTATGCGGAAACAGATTCCGGAAAGGAGTATGGTGGCTTGGACCACTACTTGCATGTTTTCATATACCATGGTTATGGGAATTGACCTGTGTGTTGCTATGATTCTCCTGAAGTGAGTTAAGTGAAAAGTTCTTATCTGATGAAGTGTTAAAATATTAATGAAATCGGAGTATGATGAAAATCGTTCCTACCGTATGTTGGCACGTTTGGTGCAGGGAGTAGCATGGAAATATGAAATGAGGATCAAGGTTACAGTTTGGTGTTGACGAGGATGTCACAAGCTCGGATGAGCAAGGCAAGGGTTGAATGATTAGAGTAAATTGGTATTGGCTTCAGAGTCACCTGAGATCGATTTTTTATGCAAAAGGCTTTGTATCCTGGTTAAGGATTCTTGATCGCTTTTCAGCGTTAGTGCGACCGATGGTTGAAATGAGCAGACTCGATATTTATTTTAGAAGATTGTGGGATAGTGTCCCACGGGAAGATTGTATAAGTGTGGCATGTAGTCACCTGATGGACTAAAGATTTAAGCAAGTATGAGGATTGTGGTAATAACATTTGTTTGAGAAAATATGCCTGGAGGGCACTTTGTTTATTTGGTTATGAACTGGGGAGGTTGCTCCGGTTATCGGGCTTATGTGCTCAGCTAAGTTTTGGTAGCACGGGAAGGTGCATGAGGTGCTAAACAGTGATTTCAGACTACTCCAGAACAGTTCTCAGCACGTTCGAGGACGAACGTATGTTTAAATGGGAGAGAATATAATAACCCGACCGTTCGTTTTGAGTACTAGTGCTCCATTCAGCAGTCGGAGACCATAAAAGCTTCGTTTCAGATATTATGACTTGTACTTGTGGTCGGAATTGAATTTCGAGAAGTCCAGAGTTGATTTGGGAAGAGAATTCTCATTCCGGAAGCTTAAAGTTGAAAGAACGAACTAGGATTGAATTTTGAGTAAACGACTTCGGAATTGGGATCTAAAGGTTCCAGCAGGTTCGTATGATGATTTCGGACTTGGGCGTATGCCCGGTGCAGGTTTTGGATAACCCGGGATCGTTTTGGCGTCTATTGTGGAAGTTAGCATTTTAGAAGAAATTTCATAAGTTTGGCTTGGAGTGCATTTCAGCGTTATCGATGTCCGATTAGGATTCTGAGACTGTGAATAGCTCCGTACAGTGATTCTGGAGTTGGGGGCACGATCGAAAGTGAATTCGTAGGTCCGTAGACCATGTTGAAGCCATTTAGCTAAAGATAGAAAGTTGAAGGTTTTGGAGAGATGACCAGGGGATTGACTTTTTAATATCGGGGTCGGAATCAATTTTCAGAAGTTGGAGTAGGTCCATAATTTCAAATATTATTTGCGTGCAAAATTTGAGGTCAATCGGAGGTGTTTTGATGGGTTAAAACATCGAAAATAGAAGTTGGAAAGTTCAAAGTTCATAAAGCTTGAATTGGGGTGTAATTCATGAATCTAGCATTGTTTGATATGATTTGAAGCCTCGAGCAAGTCCGTGATGTGTTTTGGGATTGGTTGGTATGATTGGTTGGGGTCCCGGGGGCCTCGGGTGAATTCCGGATGGTTACTGGATCAAAAATTGACTTTGAAGAAGTGCTGAAGCATCTGGTTGCTGGTATTTTCGCTTCTGCGGTTGGGTGACCGCATAAGCGAACGAGTGGCCGCAGAAGTGGTTTTGGACTAAGGCTTGGGGGACCGCAGATGCAGTCGTGGCTCCGCAGAAGCGGGACCGCATCTGCGGAGGTGAGGTCGCAGAAGCGGAAGGGCCGACTTGGAGAGGAGCTGCAGAAGCGGCTTTTGGACCGCTTAAGCAGAACCGCTGATGCGGTTCGGTCTCCGCTGAAGGCAGAAGGGTTATTTTAAAGTCGGGACTGGTTCATTTCACTCATTTCTCCCACTTCATTTGGCGATTTTGGAGGTTTCAAGAGAGGATCTTCATCAACCATGCTAAGGTAAGTTTTTCCCACCCATTATGAGCTCAATACATTGATTATGTATGGATTTAGGCATGAAAATTAGTGTAAAAATTGGGGTATTGGTTCGAAACCTAGAAAATTATAATCTTGAATTTTAGCCACGATTTTGAGTATGGAATTAGTAGAAAATCATATATTTGAGTTCCTAAGGTCATGGGTAACGTTTATCTTCGAGAAATTTTGGATTCCGAGCACGTGGGCCCGTGGGCATTTTAGTCATTTCACTAAACAGAGTTGGAAACTTGTGTAATCTGAATTGTTAACAAGTATTTGAGTATATTCTCATTAGTTTGTTGTTAATTGGCTAGTTTTGGTGCATTGTGCATTGGTTCAAGCATTCGGAAGGATGTAGAATGCCGATTGCGAGTCTTCGGAGCGAGGTGAGTCTCCTTTCTAATCTTGTGAGGGGGAATTTACCCCATAGGTGAAGTGAATGATCATGTGCTCCTATTTGTGGGGACTACGTATGCACGAGGTGACGAGAGTCCGTGCGTAGCTACTATTATGCTATTGTCCGGGTAGTTAGGACCCATCAACATGTTATACTTGAATTAATTATGGACCCACCGATGACTTGGATTGTTTAAATCACCCTTGATTAGTAAACTAATTTAAAAAGAGATTAAACATCATTTCCTAAATCGTTAAGCAGAGAATTGGTTTATTTGGATAATTATTCCCTGATAAAATTCTAATTGACTATCTGAGCATGTGTCTTATGTGTACCTGCGTCGCACGGATGATTAGCGAGCAGGGTAATTATTTATTTTATGTGGACTGCATCGCATGGATGATTCGCGATCGGGGGAATAGATCACGTTAAATTAATAAATGAAATTCTAAAAGGACTTAAGCTTCGTTTTCTCAAAGTATTAAAGAGAATTGGCTTTTTCTTGGATAATTGCTCCATGTTGATTTCTTGACTGATTGTCTGTCTGTGTGTGTTTATTTTGGAACGGGCCGAACGTCTCAGCAGATTAATAGATGCATCTATAAGCGCGTCGTCGACCCTCGGCAAGTGCACATTTATTTTTGTTGGATCGGGTCGTCGCCTCAGTATGATTTGCGCATGCTTATATGGCTGCCTGGATTTATTTAAGCTGTTACATGGCTCACTATGGCTCGAGATCATATTGTTAATAATGAAAAGAAACCTTGGAAATTTCCTATGAAGGAATTACGTGTTTACTTGTTTCCTCTACTTGGATAAAAATCATGTTAGAAAATAAATCCACTGTTTATATGTATATTGAGAATAAATAACCGTTGGACCATTAGAGTGTGCCAAGGTTGACCATCTCGTCTCTACCCCTTCGGGATTAGGCGGGACACTCACTGATTACACGTTGATTATGTACTCATACTACACTTCTGTGTATTTTTGTTGCACAGGTATATATACACCTCTAGCAGCCTATTGGGCGTAGCAGCATAGATGACGCTGGGACTAGGTGAGCTGCATCATTTGAGGCGACCGCAGCTTGGGTAGTCCCTTCCAGTGTACTGTATTTACTTTTCGCCCACTTTATTCCGGGCGGATATTGTATTTTATTTCTCTTATCAGTAGTTGCTCATGTACTTGTGACATCGGGTTTCTGGGATGGTTTACAGAGGATTTGTACTAATTATCATTATTTAAATTCGAATTCAAGTAGTGAACTTTTATTTATAAAAATGGAATGAAAAACCTTAGATTTTCAAAAGTATTAAAAGAGGAAT